>QEPC01009912.1:3032675-3056765 GCA_003113815.1 Sphenodon punctatus | reverse complement strand
CCCCCCCCCCCCCCCCCACTTTTTCAGGGAGGGCGGCACAGGGCTAGAGGGAGTCCTGAGTTTTGGCGCTGATGTCTTCGAAAAGGACAAGCGGGGCGGACCGCCCCAAGGGTTCCTCGCTGCCTCCTGCCAAGAAGGGGCGATGGGATGAGGAAGCCGACAGCTCCAGCTCACGGGCCTCGGTGCGCACGGGCACTCCAGCGCAACAGACACCGGGCGGAAGCCCGGGAACTGCCTGCCTGTTGCCAGCCTCTGCAGACGCAGGTAGGGTGAGTGCGACCCCGAGAGGCCCTGCGGAGACCCCATGAGACCCCCAGTCAGCGGGTCAGGAGCCTAGGAGGGAGAGTGGGCCTTCTCATAGTCAGGCTGCCAGGCCTAGTAGTGGGGGAGGGGCCCCTGAGCCCGGGACGGCTTCCAAAGTTCCCCGCACCTGCCAGTCAAGTGGCAGCGGGACAGTTCCCTCATGGAGAGGCAACCCGTGGGGAATGGACGGACACGACTACTGGGTAGGCCCAAATGGCAGGAGACCTCCATCCCGGGAGAGCTCCCAAGGGATCTCTAGCCCCAGGTCTCATAGCCCTCATGGGCACAGTCCCAGGAGACGTTCACCCAGTCAGGATTCCTACTGGTGCCACTCCAGGGGGTGCAGTGAATCCACAGGAAGGCTTTGTTCCTCAGGCTCTACTGACAGGCATAGGAGCCCGGCTAGGGGGAAGGAGGGGTGTAGCCGCCCCAGGCGCAGACCCTACAGCCTGGCTTTGCCTGCCCATGGCCCCTCTCCGGGCATTAGGCATCATAGAAGAAGCCCCTTGGCCGGCACCCCCCTCTCGGGAAACTGCCGGGCAACCAGCAGGGCTAGGGTGCAGGGGGTAGAGGAGAATGTTCCCCCTGCAGTTTTACAATGGCTGGGGAAGCAGTTGGTCTCAAAGGGGGTAAAGGGAGTTGCACACCTTTTGGGGGGAACCCCAGCAGCCCCCATCTCTATGGCAGGTGATGAATTGGGGGGGGGGGCGGCCAAGGAGAAGCTTCCCCTTGGTCTCATAGGTTCAACTCCCCCGAACCAGCACTGGTCAGTAAACGGGGAGCGACTTCGACCCCTACCTCGGTTCCCACAGAGACCAAAGAGGGAGAACTCATTGACGAGCCCCAGGATCCTGTATCAAAAGCAGGGGCACGTCTTTTCCAGCCTGACCTGTTCCTAAAACTAGTAGCCAGCGTAGCGGCCAGGATTGTCCTGTCCCTCCCGGCACCACCTCCACCAGCTCCCACAGAGGCAAATTTAGCTGAGGATGCCTCCCTTGTATTGGCCCTAGAAGAGGTGGACTCTTCCAGGCTCCCCCTCCCATCGTTTTATATGAAAATTCTGCACGGAGAGTGGGCACAGCCAAAAAAGGCAAAAGGAACCCATTCGGTGGTGAGACGTTTTTAATACTCTCCCAGAGGACCAAGCAGCCCCCTTCGTCCTCCCTAAGGTGGACGCTGGCACAGCTGACCTTTCAAAGGCCTCAGTCCTTCCCCCCGGATGGGGAAGGAACCCCAAAAGATCCGCTAGACAAAGATAGAAACGTTCCTGCGAAGAGACTTTGAGGCCACAGCTACGGCATGCAGGGCCGCCGCTTCCAGATCTACCTTTGCCCGCGCAATGGTCCTATGGCTCAAGGACCTGCGCCCGCTGGCCACCTCACCAAAGCTGAAAGAGGGCTTGAGAAGGCTGGCCTCGACTGCAGCTTTTACCATAGACGCAGCGCTGGATTCGGCTTAGTCTTCAGCCCACTCCATGGCGAGCAGCGTAGCGGCACGAAGGGCCGTGTGGCTGCAACCCTGGAAAGCGGACCTCCATTCCAAGATGCTGCTCGCATCGGCACCCCTCGCTGAGGGGAAGCTGTTTGGAGAACCAATGGATAAGGTGATGACAGACGAGCCAGAGAAGAAGAAGGATCTACCGGTAAACCCAGGAAAGAAGGAACCCCGGAGACAACAACCTTTTTGCCAGCCATTTTGGCAAAAAAAAACCCACAATCCCAGGAGAGAAGGTTTTTCATCGTTCAGACCCGGAGGGGGAGTCAATTCCAGGGTCCTCGTTGACAAGGTAGAACAGACAAAGCAAACCCCCTGCCCTCCTGACTCCTTTCGGACCATATCCTATCCATCGTCCCTGGGGGGCTACCTGCAGGCCTTTGCTCACCAGTGGGACGGGACGACATCCAATCGATGGGTCAGGGAAACCATCAGGGAGGGCTATGCGCTCGAGTTGGATTCCTGGCCGAGAAACCTTTTCAGACGGGCGCCAGCACCCAGACTCCCCGACAAGAGGGCTCGGACCCAGGGGGCCATCACTCATCTCCTGAGTATAGGGGCAATAGAAGAGGTTCCTTTGCCGAAGTGGTTCTCTGGTGTGTATTTCAGCTTCTTCACCGTTCTGAAGAAGAACGGAGACACAAGAGCCATTCTGGACCTCCAGTTTGTCAACAAACGCCTGAAGTGCAGGAAGTTCAGGATGGAGACTCTGGCCTCAATCATCCAAGTGATCCATCCAGAGGACTACGTAGCCTCAACAGATCTGAAAGAGACATACCTGCACGTTCCCATAAGGCGATTCCTACAGGAGGTTCCTGAGGTTTGCGTACGAAGACAAACATTACCAGTACCGAGCCCTTCCCTTTGGCCTCGGATCCTCCCCCAGGGTATTCACCAAACTGCTGGTGGCGGATCTGAGGAAAAAGGGAATACATGCGTTCCCTTACTTGGACGACATTCTCATCAGGGCGCCATCAAGAGCCGGATGCGATCAAGCAGTCAAGGAGACAGTGAAATGTCTGCACAGCCACAGGTTCGTGGTAAACTGGGAAAAGAGTTTGTTGGAGCCGGAACAACACGTTCTCCACCTGAGGGGAGTTCTAGACAAGGTGCGAGACAGACTTTTTCTCTCTAATGAAAGAGAACAGAAAGTCTGACTGGAGATCGCCCGGCTCAAGGACAACAGATTGGCACCAATCCTGTCCTTGGCAAGGGTGCTCGGGCTCATGCTATCCTGCATGGAGACAGTGGGATGGGCTCGCTTCCACCTGCGACCGTTACAAGCATTCCTAATGCTGTGGCAGGAACTCATTACAGCAAAATCCCCAAGGTGATCCAGCTCCCACCAGACCTGCTCTCATCCCTAGGCTGGTGGCTTGCCCCTCACAGATTTGCAGTAGGGCTCCCCATTCAGGAGCCCCCCAGGGTTATCGTGACAATGGATGCCGGCCTGAGGGGGTGGGGAGCTCCCTGCCGCTCCCGGATGGTTCAGGGCACTTGGTCAAGCATGGAGTGGAGATCTCATATCAATCTCCTCGAACTGAGAGCAATCCGCCTGATGCACCCCAACTGTTAATTCACCAGGTGAAGGGACAGTACGTTCTGGTATGGACAGACAGCATGGCGGCAATGGCATTTGTGAACAGTCAAGGGGGGACTTAGTCTCATCGCCTAATGGCCGAAGCGACCCTCCTGATGTCCTGGGCGTAAGCCAACCTCCAGTCCTTAATAGCCCTGCATGTAAAAGGAGAGGAAAACGCATGGGCAGACTGGCTCAGTCGGCAGACGATCGACCCAGGAGAGTAGGCATTACACCCGAGCGTATTCTTGCAACTAACACAGATGGGGCTCACCCAGCATTGACCTGTTTGTGTCTCGTGACAACCGCAAGGTCAGCCGCTTCTTCTCCAGGCATCGAGACAGCCAGGCAGAGGGAACTGATGCCCTTTCCAACCCCTGGCTGAAACAACTTGTGTATGCTTTCGGATCTATGACACAACATGGAGAGCATTCCAGGATTGGGCGTCAGTCCATCATATTCCACCCTTAGCAGCCGGGGTCCCAGAAATCCTGGCTTTTCTGTAGGCAGGTCTGGACAAGGGGCTTTTGACAAATACCCTCAGACAACAGGTGTCGGCGCTGTCAACGGTTCTGGCGGTGCCAGGACACGAAGTGCTGGGAGCCCATCCCCACGTCCAACGATTCCTAAAGGCGGCTTCCCTGAATCCAGCAACCAGACACAGATTCCCTTTGTGGAGACTCAACGTGGTGCTCGAGGCGCTGCAGGGACCTCTGTTCGAACCACTGCAGCAAATTTCCCTGAAGATTCTGTCTTTTAAGGTAACCTTCCTGGTGGCGATTACTTCAGCGAAACGAGTCTTGGAACTGGGAGCCCTGTCGGGAGACCCGGAGCTGTGCCGGTTTGACAGCAACAAGGTGTCCCTCAGTTTCCATCCATCATTCGCTTCAAAAGTGAATACAGCATTCCATGGCAACCAGGACATAGAGCTGCCTTCCTTTTGCCCTAACCCCCAGCATAGCAGGGAAGTGGGGTGGCATAGGCTAGATGTCTGCAGGGCCTTAAAAATCTACCTGGACAGAGTAAAGGATTTTAGAATAGATTCTGCCCTCTTTATAGCCTTTCGCCAGAACCAGAAAAGGAAAAAAGGGTCCTTGGCCACCCTCGCTAGGTGGCTGAGGGGGTGCATCGCTTTGCTTATGAGGCAAAGGGTCTTCAGGTTCCCTTGGGGATTATGGCCACTCCCTTAGCAGTGCTGCCACTAATGCGGCCCTCTTGCAAAGGGCCTCGCTGGATGAGATCTGCAAGGCGGCCTGTTGGTCATCCTTGCATACATTTACGAGGCACTATAGAATCAATACCTGGGCCTTGGCCCAGGCAGCCTTCGGGCATCGAGTGCTGCAGAGGGTCCTGGGATGAGACCCGGGATTCTCCTGTGGGGGTTGGCATCCATGTTCCCGCCCGTTGGGGGGACACTGCTTGGGTATAGCCCAGCACGGACTGCCTGCCTCCACAGGAGAGAGAGAGAGGAAAATTTGGTGACTTATCTTGTGAACTTTCTTCTCTCGTGGGGAGGCAGGCAGTCCGGCCCACCCCCATGGATGCTCAGTCTCATTCCTTCTTAGGGTCACATGTTTCTTCCCCGTCAGTGGGGTTGCCACCCTTACGGGGAGAGTTTCAGCTAGGTGTGCCTCAAGTAGGGGCGCTAGCATTTAAGTTTTGTTATAGTTCAAGGCTACCCTGTATGCCAAGGGGATAAGTGAAAGTCAGCTTGGGTAGTCACTGATCTGGGCTAGCAGGGCTAGGGTTGCTCCTCCCCTAGGTACTGACAGCCTATCACAGACCTGATCCTGCCTAATTCCTGAGATGGAGGAGCAAAGCCCAGCACGGACCGCCTGCCTCCCCACGAGAGAAGAAGGAAAACTTACAAGGTAAGTGACCAAATTTTCCTTTCTATCTTGGAAAACCTGCAAATATGATTCTGAAATTATGATGAGAGCTATTTATTATTATTATTATTATTATTATAATAAACATTTATATAGCACCGGTCATGTACCTGGCGCTGTACAGAACATAGAAATAGACGCGGTCCCTGCCTTTGGCTTACAATCTAAAAGACAAGGAGGGGGAGACAGGGAGAGGAGACAGTGGGAGAGACAGGGGAGAAGACAGACAAACATTCAAGTAGATTTAAAGTCTCAGGTGTGTGTGCTTGGCTTGGTTACAATCAGGTTGGTTGCAGCAGTCTGCAGAGACGGGCAGACAGTAAGTGTATGGGGAACGACCAGTAGAAGTGGGGGGCGACAGTGGGAGCAATAGAGGTCAGGAGGTGGGAGGGGATTGGGGCGAGGGGGCAGGTGGAGGGGTTGGATGAAGAGAGGCCAAGGGTTGAAGCCAAAGCCATTTTAAGACTTGGCTGTCAATAGTTTGCTAAGCTGAAACTGCTGTATATGCTAGCAGACACAAGAACCTAAGACTTCCCTTAAAAATAACTAAATAAATAAAAAATATTTTTGTAGTGTTTTAAAAACTCCTGTCTGCAATTAGTTTGTACTGCAAACTTTTCTGTCAGAAAGAAAAAACATTTGGTTTACTTCACTAATAGGAATATCCTTCAATGCAGGAATAGCTTCTTCTTGAGGTGGTTTCTGCTGCTGATTTCTTGCATAGTTATTAAAACCAAACTGGGAGGCTAAGTAAAGAACAAAACCATATATAGCTCTTTCAGGCAATGGGGCTGGAGAGTTTTCAACCATGATGATCTCAGAGCAGCTCCGCGTCTTCCCATCAGCCCCTCGCGCTCCCCCGGGGCGGGGGCAGAAACCAGATCGCGCGAACTTCTCTTCTTGCAGTTATTGCTAACAGGAATACTGTCAAACTCCCACCCCATAACCAGTTCATTTGTGCCCCCATATAATCAATTCACGCTGCCCTGGGGGCGCAAATGAACTGGTTATAATCTCTTTTCATGGCATAATGCGTGTAATAGGCTGGCTGTATTTTGGGTGACGTGTGTTTTGATAGCAGCACCTTCAGGCCAGCTGAGCTGGGCGACACCCCTAGGTCCACTGGCAGGACACAAAGAGGGGGGGGCCAGGGGCCCATTGCACCCTAGCTACGTCCCTGATCTTGTGTGTGTGTGATCAATTTGAATGTGTGACTTCTTTTACACGAGATGCACCCAAGCAGTGGCATGGGTGGGTGCATCTTGTATGAAAGCAGTTGCTTGTGCGCTCCTGGGTAACACGCACCTCCACCCATCACCCCTGTGCAGAGAAACTGCGAAAAAACAGGTTGCTGCATGGGAGGGGGAATGGATGAGTACCTGTGTGCACCTGCCGTGCTGTTGTGTCTGGGGAAAACGTATGCATTAACAAAACTATTCAGTTTCAAAAGAAGGGCACCTTTGAGTTCTGTAATACGGGGGTTTCTGGGTTACTGTTTTTGTTAGTCTGGCCAGGGCCCTGCCTAATTTATTGTTCTGCTCAAAATATTTACATCTGATCATTTTGAGCTTCCTTATGGTCTTATTTATTTCCTCAGTATTGATAAATTCTCTCAGCTTTAGTAACTCTTTGTGACATAGTTTGGATGGATTTTGTTTTACTCTAGCCTCTGCTACTCAGAGCTGATCATATAGACCCTTCAGAATTTTCCTACTTTTTATTTGCATAGTGGCCTTTAATGCTATTATATTTCCCCTTATCACTGCCTTGGCCGCTTCCCATAGCAGGATAGGCGAGCCAGCCGAGCCAGTGTTCAGTTCAAAATAGTCTTGGATATTCTTTGCCATTTGTTCCTGAAAAAATTTGTTTCTACACAGAGATCTATCTATTTGCCACTGACAATTACTTCCACTAGAACCCTTCCCACCTACCCCCCCCAGCTGAACTTGCCATCACACCATGATGATCTGAAAGTGTTAAAGGCATTATAGGCCTCCTCACAATATCTCACCTCTCCCTGATGGGTTAATATATGGTCAATCCTGGAGAATAATTTATGAGGATTGGAATAAAATGTGTACTCTCTACACTGTGGATTCAGGTGTCTCCAAACATCAATTAACCCTTGTTTCGATATTAACTCCACCACCTTCTCTTGCCATTTTCTCAAAGGTTTAGAGTTTGAATGGTCCCTACATGAGAGTGGAGTATTCAGGTCCCCCTGAACTAAAAGTCTATCTTTTGCATGGGCCATAATTTTTGGGATGTATTTTTGTAAAAATTGCAGGGTTGCCTTGTTGGGCGCATACATGTTAACTAGAGAGATCTCTTTGCCATTCAGGGAGCCATATATCATTAAAAATCAGCCTTCTCTCTTAGTATCTGCTGAGTAACAAAGCTAGTTGTTGCCATTATGCCTATCAGCACCCCCACTTTTTTTGATGTCGCACAGGAGGCAATCACTTCCCCCATTTGCTTATTTTTGAAGAGAAACAGATCTTTCTCTACTAGGTGTGTCTCTTGCAGAAAGAATGTGTCACATTTTGTCTCCCAAAGTAACTCCTTTACTCTCTTACGCTTCACTGGTGAGTTCAGACCTTTCACATTTAAAGTGATTGTTTTAATTTTATCTGTCATTTTTTCTTTTTAGGAAACTTTTCACCTGTTGTGTGGATGTTTAAACAACAAGAAAATCCCTCCTCTCTATAATTATTCATTGTGAGCTGCAATCGAAGAATATTCGCCCTTAAGCCCCATTCATGCCTGGTAATACCAAATTGTAGTTTAACCAATAAAAATACTTTTCTTTTTGTACCAATTCTGTGTCTCTTGTTTTTGGAGTTACAATAACCACAGCACCACCACAAAATATAACATACCCAATACAACATTGAAACTTTCAACACCCTCCCCCATCCACCTATTTTTGAACTAGTTCTGAACTGTGGGGTTTCACAGACCCTCTCTCCACCCCCCACCCCTTTTTGAATAATGCTCTGCGCCAGTGTCCCTATCAGGCACCAGCTGAAAAACACCAAATTGAACGCCGCTCTTGGAACTATTACTATTATGGCATTCCCAACACTAACGTTCTTCAATAAGGGAGCCTCATTCTGAACTTGCCTTCCAGTAAATGTCAAAGATTCCTGACCCTTTTCATATGTCCCCCTGTCTGTTGGGGCTGTCTCTTTTAATGAAAATTTCCAGGTCTGCAGGCTCGTGGGAAAACACTCGCTTTCCTCTCCATAATATAGACATTCTGGCTGGGAATAATCATTGTGGCTGCAATCTCCTCTCCAAGAGGACTGGAAAGAACTTCCCCCACCTTCTTCTTTTGGCAACTGTGGCTGCTGAATAATCTGGGAAAATTCGCACTGTGTTCTGTTGAAATTCCAGCTTTTCTTTGGATCTGGCTTGTCTTGATATTCTAGAAATTTGACAATAATGGTCCAGGGATTTCCCCCCTCCTTGGGTCTCTGGCTGGCTGTTCTATGCGCCCTCTCTATTTTTGCAGCATGGAGATCTGGCGCTTCTGGAAAAAGAGGTTTTAGGACCTCCCCAATAAGTTATCTCGGTCCCTTGCTCTCCAACCCTTTCCTTAGTCCAGTGAATCTTAGATTAGATCTCCTGGATCTGTTTTCCAAGTTCTCTGTTTTTTCTAGCAGGAAGTCAATGGTCTCCTTCATAGTTTTTATCTGATCCTCATTTTCTAATGAGTGATCCTCCATACTCGTGACTCTATTCTCCGCTGTATCCATTCTTTTTTCTAATCCCTCTAATTTTTTGTTGTTCAGTTCAGTTACCTTCTGAAGTTTGTTGACTTCCTCTGCTAGTTTTTCCCTCGCTTGAGCTGCCGTTGCTAAGTCTCTCCTGAGTGCCATCATCAGACCCGCAATTTCACTCCCCGCACTCTGCGCTTCATCTGGCTCCGTCTGACTGACTGCGTCCGCCATTTTAGGTGCTTCTTGCGCCGGCTCTGTTCGCAGGTCCGCTCTTGTCCTGGGCTGGTAATAGCGCTCTAAAGCGTTCTGCTTTGATTTGTTTCTTTTTCTTTTTCCCCCTTCTGACATTTAATAAAGGTGTTGTGCCTGATGCGCCTCTCTTTCAGTTGTTGCTGCAGCTTTTGTTGGGTGTCGGGGATGGAGCTCTGGTTTCCCATAGCTTTCATGTCTTGTGCATGCTCAGAACCCCTCGTCAATTTTTTTAAATTAATGAATAAGAAATGTATAATTTGGTCTGATATTTAATAAAGTTGCCTTAACATACATTTTACTGTCACGTTAACGTTGGCATATAATTTGTAATGCCGTCTTAACAAGCTTCTTAAACTGAAGGTTTTTTCCCTAGGTAATATGAGAGAATTCACACTTGCTCCTGTCTGTATCCCAGAGAGACCTCAATGAACTGTCATTAGAAAAAAAATTAAGCCTTTTTCACAAGGTCTGATGTTGGTGTTTTTAGATAAGCACCTCTTCCCCTTATGCCCCACCAACCAACCACCCATCATGCATGTTGCAGGCCTACATAGGGTGCCAATGCAGCCCTGCAACCTGCATAAGGGGTGGGGTGATTGGTGGGTAAATAGGTGTACCCTCCCTCTCACAAGGGTTTTTTGACACACACCTTACACTTTCCCCATGCCTGTATTTCCTCTTTGAAAGGGTTCAGCTGCTTTTCTGCACCCTGGTGAAGCAGGTCCCTTCCAATTCCGGGATCAAGTGGAAATACTACTGTGTTTTGAGAGGGAGGGGAACTACTCCTTTTGTTTCTAATATTGACTCTTTTGTTCAATCAAATAGGCATTTTATTCAATGATAGCAACACAATTAATATACCAATTATTAAAGGAACGCTTGCACCTTAACATATAATCTCTCACCTACTCGCACTGCTTCAAATACATACAAAGCATATATTATTACGTGATCAGAAGTCAATGGTCTGGTTCCAGAAGGAGGGTGGGCAGGGGGCCCACATGACACCGAGAGAGAGAGCCTCGCTGTAGAGTAAGTTGTAGGACTTCCTAGGGAGAAGTCCCAGAGAGGGCCAATCACCAGCCTAGCAGACAAGGACCATGAAAGGCAACTTCTCTGTCTAGGGCTGGCCTTTTATGCTGTTTCCCTTATGAGTTATCCAGAGCATGGGGCTAACCTTTCCACATCAAGAAAGTTCCTCCCCTTCGCTATTCAGGTTTGGGGGTCCTTCCCTGTTCATCACTGTTGTTTGGGGTTTGGCATGACCAGATTAGGTCCTGCCTGCCCTCCCTCTGGAAGAAAGGCATGATCTTAGGCCATAGATCTCCCCACACCCCTTCTCTGAGGCGTCTCTCTAACTGACTAGGCCATTTTCCCTTGTTGCATTGCTTGGTTCTTATCTGCAACCTTGTTCTGGGAACGGACAGTTTTTACTAGTTCTGTTCTTACTGGGGCCTTTCCTTTTGTTGATGACAAGAATATATCTCTGTCAACATATTTCTCTCTCCTCCTGCCAGCCTGTTTCTTATAATATGCATTTTTAATATTCCTAAGCTAAAAATTACTATAAAGCATATAGCAAGCAAATAAAGCATATAGGAAACTCATAGCATCCTTTCACTAGTTACAGATGTGTACAATATTCTCTTGGTTAGTGTTTCAATCCATCTATTAATTCACTACAGGGGGGTCACATCATGCTCACCCCAAAGCTTAAAATCCAAATCATGACAAGAAAGAGGAAGATGCAAAGGGAGGAGGTCTACCATATGCTAAGGGTTGCAGGCAAACCACGACACATAAATACGTGACTGGACCACAGCCCACTGTCACTTTTGGTAAGGGACATCCCGATGTTTACCCTGGTGTTTCCCCAGGCATGGGGGACCTCCAGCATCACAGCCCAGGCTAGCCACTACCACACTCGGGGGAAAGGCTTGTCCGACTGGGCTACAGCAGGCTATTGCATGGGATGTAGTCCACTGTTCTCTGCCCAGTCCAGAGTTGTCCCTATGGGGGAGGGGGGCAGGTGGGCTGCTGGGTGCAGTACCGTTTGTGTGGCGTGGTGCTCTGCCCCACCAGGCCCAGGTACATGAATATTTGTTCCGTGGCCAGATCATGGAGTGATGGCAGGCCACCACTGTCACATATCTTTGGCTGCTGTCTAATGGAGCAGATCCCTTAAGTGCCACCTGCAGGCAGCCCCAAAAATACCATCTGGAAGAGAAACAATAGAGATGGGAGCATGGTTCAGACAAAGCAGCAGTTGAAAGTGTCCCAGTTATTCCCTTCACCTGCCTCTCCTCCCACCACAAATACCTGTTGCAGGAGACCCAAACAATGGGAGGTAGCTGAGGCAAAACAACACTCGCTGAAGGCATCTCAGCTATTTTCTTACCAGAATTGGGATTATTAGAGCTTCAGCCTTCTATCTCTATGGTCACTTGTCAGAGGCTCCAGATGTCTTTGTCTATGGGGGCAAGAGGCCATTACTACAGGTCTGTGGCATGCTCTATTGATAAAATGTCAAACCGCAATTACAAATAGTATGGGGAATAAATGCAAGATTACACAGGTCTTCAGCAGAACAATGCTCAGGATTTGGTAGACTATACAAAAAAGTGAGGAAGACAGGTGTGGTAGAAAAGCCATAATCAAAGCACAAGCATATCTAATGGATTCAGATCTCAAAGGGGAAGAAAGGTT
Source organism: Sphenodon punctatus (assembly GCA_003113815.1). Classification (NCBI taxonomy): domain Eukaryota; kingdom Metazoa; phylum Chordata; class Lepidosauria; order Sphenodontia; family Sphenodontidae; genus Sphenodon; species Sphenodon punctatus. Next base: position 3,044,820 of record QEPC01009912.1, on the reverse strand, counting down.
TAGGTTCCTTACCATGACTTCAGCCCATCTTCTAGAGAGTTCTCACCTAGGCCACTTTTATACAGGTGCTGAAAAGAGCCTCCTGAGTCCCGCATTGAAAGAAAAGCCGCGCGGCGAGTGTTTACATGCTCCCCGTGCTACCGGAAGTGACGTGCTTGGGGACCACTTCCAGCAGCGCGGGGAGCATGTAAACACTCCCTGTGTGGCTTTTCTTTCAATGCAGGACTCAGGAGGCACTTTTCAGCGCCTTGTATAAAAGCGGCCCAGTTGGCATACCGCTGTAGGAAACTACATTCCAAAGGAAAAGTGAGAGAATGGAAAAGCACAAACTATGCCACTGTACAGCAAGAAGGGAGGGAGGGAGGGATGTTGGGAAGGGAAGGGGCAGGATGAAGAGGCTCTCCTACTCCAGGTATTTCAGGCATCAGTGTGCTCTGGTTGGTCCCAGTCTCTACTTGTAGCTACTGGTGGGATTTCTCTGTGCCGATGGTTGGGGCGTGGCAGGTCCTGCAGTGGTGCAGGTGGCTGGACTAGATGACCCTTCCAGCCTAACTCCCCTTTCTGAGATGATGCTCCCCACCCCCCACTTAGCATCTAGCCATCAAAAAAGGCAGCCCCCCCCCCACTTCATCCCAACATGGCCACACACCCCTTTCAGCCTACTGACATGTCAGTATGTTCTGAAGGGAGTGTGGCCATGTTGGGAAGGGGTGGGAAAAACCCTCTTTGCACTGTCCCAACCCCCAACATGGTGCTTCCCCCCCCCCCCAAACGGTACTCAGGGCAGGGCCAAGCAAAATCCAGGGGTGTGTAAGAATACCTGCTTGCCCACCCCCCTTCCCACGCCCATGCCTCTGTAGGAAGTGTGGATTTTGATGCAAGTGGAAGCTGTAATGGATTAGGAGTGGTGGGCAAGCATCAAGTCAGTTAAGGGTACTCACTTCAGAGCAAGCCTAGAACAGCAAGGAGACCGCAGGACAGTTTAGTGGGTAAATCCCACAAGGAGCTTGCCATTATCTTCAATGAAGTCAGGACTTGACCCTAATGTTGTACTATTCTTATAATCAAATCAGTCATTACAGATTTTTTTTTAATATATAAAACAACATTTATTACTATTTAAACAATTTCACAGAGTAACATTTAGAAACCTAGGTCTAAATAATTTAACAGATAAGTAAATTCAACAATATGACCATGCTACAAAATTACTGTGTATAAAACATTGCCACCAAACTAGGTGTTAAAACCACTGTCCTGCTTGGCGTTTGTTGTAGAAATGAAGCCTTCCAGTGTAACTCAAGTGATCCACAAATAGAGAGAGAATTGCCTGCTTTGGATTCCCTTCAGCAACATTCTCCCACCAGCTGAGAATAATCACCACATGTACCAGCAGCCTGAAGCTAGCCAGTAGGTTGGCAAGTGAGTAAACCCCTCTCTCCATTTAGGGCATTTTCACACAAGACACTCTCCACCCACTCCCCACTCGCTATATATGTTACAGGGCACCCACAGGGAAACACTGCAGCCCTGCAACATGTATAGTGGGTAGATGGAGGGTGGGTAGTGGGAGGAAAGCGTCTTGTGTGAAAATGCCTTTATAGTCACTGTTTTACTTTAGCAAACTTTTACATAAGAGGAGGGAAAAAGAAATGGCCATATTTTCAGTGGGGAGAGCCGAATTCTACAGGGCTTGAAAAATTAACAATGGTGTTTCTTTCATCCATGATCAGTAATCTGTGCTAAATGTCATAATGGATGTGCCAAGACATAAAATATCAGACAATAATGAAGTAAGGAAATCCGTTCAACAGCTTGCTCCATCAGACAGTGACTCCCTAGGAGCGCATAGACAAGGCTTACCTCATTAGCTTAAGGAGGAGGGGGAGGGGGCGTGGTGATACATCTGCACCCGCCATGCCAGGTCAACTTCTACCCATCTGCCACAAGTGAAGTACTTTCCCAAAACATCCAGTGCATAATTTTAAAGTGCAAATATTGACCATTTTTTATTTTTTAAAAAAAAATATCCACCCCCTCCATTTAAAAGAAATAATTTGAAAATGGCTGGGTTTCTTTTGCTTTGCTTCACAAGAGTAACCATAATCTATTAGAATGAGCTGTTCTTTCCCTGCAGCTACTAGCAAGAAGTGTTGTATCTGATCTCTTCTGACAGGCAAAGAACTCCCACTATTTGCTTATTCCCTTTTCTAATTATTCCAACAGTCTTAAGATGGTCTGTTCTTGACTGATCAGAAAGGATTTTAAGTACTGTTGTGACTTTGGTAAATTTGGATGCTTTACTCCTTTATAATGAGACTTCAGCATTAGTCATTAAGCAACCCCCAAGAAGGGCCTTGAAACATTTGTGCTGCAAATATATAGAGATAGCTGGAATTACACAGAGAGCTACATTTCTATCAACTCTGTGCTTATAATATATTTCCTTAGAGTGTCTGCTTTACATATATTCTTGATTTTAGAAAAGATACAGGAGCTCAACGAGATACAGGAGTTCAACACATTTAGTAATCACAAAGAACTGGCCCTCAAATCTTTTAAATGAACAGTTCAATTCCCAGCTAGGATACTATTCCTTTCCATGTTATTTTCAGATCTCCCATGTCAGCCATAGTGAAATCTGTGTTCACACTTACACACTAGAGAGCCTCTATTTGCAGATTAAACAAAGAAAAAGTCAGCTAGCTGGACTGTGGGTAGCATCAGAAGGTTTAGTCCTACCCATCCTTCTGTCTATTCCATCTGTCAAAGAGAAAGTTAATAAGTGCAGGTAATTTAATGTCATCAGTAACTTCTTTATTAAGATGATAAAGCCAGTCAACAGAAGATTCTTCTACTCCCACTGCCTTGACCATGGCAACATCGCAAGGAAACAAAATAGCAGCATAGCTTTACAATAGAGTTATTTTTCTCTACTCAATCCCTTGCCTCCCAACTATGCAGACATTGCTCAGTGATTAAGAGAAAGAAAGCAGAAGGCAACAATGCTACATGAACAGGCCACTGGCAGATGGGCGGGATCAAGGGCATACTATGAAATCCTCACCACTGTTACCTGTGCTATGGTGCTGAAAAAACAGCAAAAAGAAAAGTGCTGGGCGTTTGTCTGAAGTAATTACACAAATTGTGACTAATTAGCAATTATTAGTCTGCGGGACCAGAATCTGAATGTGTGTTACTTTAGGAAACCTGGGCACTAGGATTCTAAGGGGATGAATTTGGTGGCTCAATTCAAAGTGGTTTCTTCCTGACCTATGCTCTCTTTATCCAAAAGAGCTACTCTGAATATTCTCCAGAGTTTGATAACTGCTGTTTCTTGGCAATTCAGCTTCCAATAGAGTTTAAAAAGCAAATTTAATACTAAACCAGGCTTGCCATAATAGGCACTAGCATTTCCAGCCAAGGGCACAGACAGGCCACTACTCTAGTGCAGATGCCTTGGTGTCTGCAGAAGTCAAGTGCATCATAAACGTATGGCTTGGGGGGGGGGGGGGGGGGGGAAGTGTCTAAAGTAATCTAATACTCTAATATCCCTAGTTTCTTGCTTTCTGAGAAATTGGAACAGAGACTTTCAGAAAGAATGGGAATAAAAAACCCTCATGTATATTTTTTAAATGTCAATTTAATCAGGGGACAAAGTGACCAATTTCCAATCTAAGCAGCCTGGATGATAAATAAATTATCCAACCCAAGGAATGTGCTGATAAATAAGTAAGTAATATCATCTTATTACTTTTGAGTGGCCAGTTGGCTGTAAGGATGACCAATTAAACCATAGGATGAGTAGACATAGGGTGAAAGCAGACATGACGCTAACCACCCTTGGTGGTTATTTATGCACGTTGCAGGGCTGCATATAGGATACAGCCCTGTAACATGCATAAATAACCACCAAGGGTGGTTAAGAGGTGGTTAGCGTCATGTCTGTTTTCACCCATATTAAATACAGGACAGAGATAGAACTCATTCCAGATCAGCACAACAGTTTGACTGGAAATAGTTTATCCTAGGGGGAAAATGCAAAAGGCAGAGAGCTCTGAAGGAAAAAAAGCTTAAAATTAGAGTTAAAGTCTTCTCTTAACTGCACAAATCTTATATCAGATCAACCAAACCTAATTATTGAAACCCTACTAGATGGATGAACAGCAGAAGGGGGGTGACAATACCTTGATCAGTCACTTTTTGCTGGACAACTTATGACACTGAAGTCTGTGACTGTACCCAAAAGCCCTGTTAAAAGTAATGGCCTAAACACACACATACATTTGGAGCAGGGGAGGAATTGTGCAGAATAGTTATAAACAAGATAACAGCATGGAATCACTTTGCTTGTTGTCTCTTCTACACCACGGAGTACACGTAAGAATTGATTGTCAGAGCCAAGATTCTCTGCTAGCAAAGTTGGGCTTCTGAAAGTTAGCAATGATCTCACTGCATCGCCCTCATCTCCCACCTTTTCATCTTTGACTTTACAGTTCAAAAGCCCAATTGCAGCTTTAGGAACAGATCCCAAATTAAGTGGTGGGGCTGTGTCTTCTTTTCACTTCTCATCCAGAAATATTGCAGCTGAGCCTACAGAACTCATTGTTCCAGTCCTTTCCCTCCTTTCCCACCAACTACATACACTTTTTCTTCATCTGTCTAAATCTGTGCTTTAGGAATAAAAGTCGATCCTGAGATCAAAGCTTTTTAAATATCTCAAATTTAGGTCTTTGAAACAGTTGTCACCCTCCTTGGCTCACTATCAAGTTCCAGAGCGCTGAGGGACTACGTCAATCAGCCAGCTTAAAAAAAAAGTCACATCCAGGCTACCACTGCAAGCAAGCCTTTGAATTCAAATCTAAAGTGTCTAGCTCCTTATAAACAAGGCAAGGAAAAAGCCAATAGGTGCTTCAACTCCAGCTGAAATTGCGCAAAGAGTTTTCATTGCTACATCTAAAACAAATATCTAAACATGGGTTTTGAAGCCCCTACAGCAACACAGTTCTGATGCAGCTCTGTCTGGCCATTTCTGGACCCACTGCTGGTGACAGGAGAATACTGGACCAATACCATTTTCTTTCTTTTCTAGCACATGAAACCAGCACCACTACCAAAGTTGATTTAACTATAACTGGTATAGCAAATGATGGGGCAGAGAAGACAGTCTTGCATATATTTAAAGTATAGTTGGGTCTGATTTTTTTAAGATTATACCATTTTAAAAAAAGATATAGGATATAAATATTCTCTGGTACAAAACACTGCTCCTTTGTCTTCCATGTTTAAAATGATAAAAAGCTCCACACAAACAGTAAGAAAATTTCTCCTATCATAACTAGGAAGAATGAACGACAAGATTATTAATAAGGGGAATTTAAAAAAATCAATGTAGCTTTGAGCAAAGATTACTTATTAAATTAAGGAAACTGGAAGCAACTTCAATTTCCATAGTCTCAAGTTGATGTCCCTGGTTTTTGGTAAGTAATTCTTTGGATGAGAATGGAGAATATGGAGATGAGCTAGTTAAAATGTTGCCCAGTTATTTTGCTTCAAAAGAAACATTTTCATAAAAGTTTCATGTACTTTAGAGTGCTGGAGACAAGTAAATAATTTAATACCAAACAAGGAACGGTCCAGTTAGTTATCTCCTTCTTCACCTTCTTCCTGTTTTATTACTGGGATACCTAAAAATAAGGGGGGAAAAGGCTCGCTAAGAATAATTGATTGAGAAAGATATTGTGGAAGATAACCCTAGTCAACTAAGACTATAGGAGAGAAGTAGGAAAAGGTCATTTAAACTTCCAAAAGCAGAACAGTCTTTTACTACTGCTGTCTACAAGACAACAAATGAAGTTTCCTGCATGCCTGCGGGACCTTCTCCTTTCCTGGTTCTGACTGTGGTTCTCTCTTAGACCTAAGGCAATAGTTCCAAGATTTTTGCCTGTATAACACCATTTTGAGATTTGGATACAATTCTGCAAGCTGTAACAAAGACCTGCAAAGTATAGGAAATATCAATCAGGATCATGACCCCATCCACAGAGAGCATGACCCAAGCTGGGGGCTTGATCCATAGCTTCGAACCATTGGCTTAAGGCTTTTCTCTCCAATGTTTTGCTCATCCCGGGGCCTAAATATGTTAACCTACCAAGCATGTTTACCTGGTCGGGTCACAAAAGACCCACCTTAGTACAATTATTTCATGGAAGTACTTCCTAGGCTTTGGGAAAACTGATTCACCCTTTTATCCTGAGGTGGTACTAAATGGACAATTTAACTTCAGTAACAATGAACATATTTTACAGTGATAGCTGAAAGGAGAAACATAAGACATGCAGCTCATTGGGTGAGCTACATGTCTTTATTGGACCAACTTCTCTTTGGTGAGAGCATGCAAGCTTTGAGGCCACACAGAGCTCTTCTTCAGGCAGGGATGAGACGGTCAGAGCTCAGACTGAGCCAAATACAAAGTACCTAGATTGGATAAGAATAGTGGTCAATTAGCACATTAAACAGCTATAAAACAAGAGAGGTTCAACAGACAGTAGCTTAGAAACAGCTGTAATGAGTCATGAAGCCAATGGCTCTGTTTATTCCATCATTCTTGGTATGAGAGTTTTAAATTCTCATTCCCAAACCTGCCTTTTAACACAATCCATTTTTGGACAAGGACTGCGATTAGAAATGAGGTAGTCACGATAGACCTGAACTTATCAGATGTTAACACTGAACCTGCACAAATCGTATCTGTGTTGGATCAGATAATGTCATCAGAAGAGCACAGCCTATTGAAATAGATGGGATGCTACAAACATGTGTCCTGCACACCTGACAGCCTCCTCCTACAAATGGATCAGGGAAGGACTGCTCTGCAACTCCTTCTGCCTCCAGCACCAATGGAGCACTAGTCTTTTGCTGATAGACAAGCCCAGCTGAGGAGGAGAAGAAGGAACTGGTGAGAGGGATGGCTCTCAGCAGGAGGGAAGGCAAGGCAGTATTGTGGGGGCTAAGCTGCTACTTGCTTCAGCAGCAGTTTGTGTGTGTTTGGCCAACGGGAAGACTGGTAGCAGGACAGCCTAACTGCTCAGGTACCAAGTGCCCCGGCACAGCATCAGTCTCGTCCCTCCCTGTGTTAGGAGGTGCATGGAGAAGGCAGCGAACCTGCATAGCTTGCTGTAACCACTGAGGGGATGTGGGAAGTCTGGTTGATATTATGAGACATAACAGCACCTATGTGAAAATTACCTCTGCTCCTCATTTTTTATCCTTAAGGGTGAAAAATAAGAAGTATGCAACAGATAAGAAGCATCACCATAGTAACGATCATAAACAATGGCTACCACCACTCCAGGATTCATGACAACAGTTTCTAATCGTCTGTTCACCCTCTGTCCTACAGCTGTGTAATGTGCTAATTGGCCACTAACCACCTTTTAACCACCCTTGGTGGTTATTTATGCATGTTACAGGGCTGTATTGGTGCCCTATGCAGCCCTGCAACATGCATAAATAACCACCAAGGGTGGTTAAAAGGTGGTTAGCGTCATGTCTGTTTTCACCTAAGCTAACTGATCTAATCTCTTTGTATTTAGCCCAGGATGTGCTCTGACCTTCTAACTCCTGATGACTGAAGGAGAGCTCTGTCTGGCCCAAATGTTTGTACACTCCCACCGACAGAAGTTGGTCAAATAAAAGGTGTCATCTTAACCACTTTGTCGCCAGAGTCTTTCCTACTTGGGACTGACATGGCAGTCACACTCTAAACATGAAAAAGGCCATGCAGCTACCGCCCAAAGCTTACCATCTAGTTTTTTCAGTCTGGGCACTCTTTTGGTTGCTTCCTCAACCCAGCCACTCTGTGACTCAGCAGAATATTTCTCTTCTAGTGGGTTGCCTACAAACACCAGATCCTCCAGTAACGGCAAGTCTGACAGTCTCACAAACTCTGCTGCAACCACAAAAGGAGAAGTCAGAAACAGACGCTGTAGCGTGAAGAATAAGCACATCTGCACCAGGTTTGCCCTTCAACACAGACACATGGAGTCATGATATTTTGGATGAAGGAGGAGGATATGTATTTATTTGGCAAACTTTGGATTCCATGAGGAGTACAAGCACACATATTACAAGCAAATCACATAGTTAGAAAATAAGTCCACAAGACTCGAGCTGCCAGAGGCAGGAGGGGTGGGGTAAAAAATTATAATAAATAAAATAGGTTTGTAAATATTTCAGAAGTGCCTAATCCAAGCTGTGTTTAAATAGCTTGTTCCGTTCTACAGGCTCAGCTAAGCTTGGCCCCTCAGAATGTAAGGATTCAATTTCCTCACCATTTTCCAATCTAACAGGACAGGTGCAGGCATGCTCATCCTACTTGCTAAGAAATTGCTGTACTTACCCCAGTCTTTCACAACATTATTGGACATGTAGAGAATCTTCAGCTTCTTCATGACATGGATCCCCTTCAGTTTCTCAATTAGGTTGTATGAGATCCACAATTCCTCTAATGTATCTCCAACTGCCTCCTGTAAAATGACAACCCATCTCAGAAAAGCACTCTCCCCCCTCACCTATAGAGATAGATATATCTTTTGTTTATTTAGTTGGATTTTCATCCTGTCCTTCCCCAAAGCCTCAGGGTGGCTAACAACAACATAATATAAAATACAGAAAATAAAATCCACACATAAAATACCCATAAAACCCACCCAAATCCTAAACCTGCCTGTTGAATGTCTGGCCAAACAGGTCTTGCACTGCCTCTGAAAGATGCTCAGGTGACCCTCCAAGAAAGGGAGTTCCATTCCAGAGCTATGAAGAGTTCACCGAGAATGCATCTCTCTGTGCTCATGTCATACGGGCCTGGTGCAATGATGGAACTTGCAAGAGAATGCTCTCAGACAACCTTAAAGGCCACACGAGAGCATAAGGCAGGAGGTGACCTGTTAAGATATATGGGGCCCAGGTCATTTAGGCTTTGTAGTTCAAAACCAGCATCTTGAATTGTGCCTGGAAAGCTGTCAGGAGCCAGCGCAAATTCTGAAGCACTGGTGTCATGTGCTGTCAGTGATCCACCTCCATACCAGGATGCAGACCACTGTGTTCTTCACCAGCTGCAGCCCACAAACAGTCTTCAAGGGCAGCCCCACGTGGAGCACATTGCAGTAGTCTAGCCTTAAGGCAATGAAGGCATGGATGACCATTGCTAGGTCTGCATCTGAACAAAAGGGTTGCAGCCTTTTCACCAAATAGAGTTGCTGAACGGCACTCCTGACTACCACTGCAACCTCATGTTTCAAGTGCAGTGCAGAATCCCGGAGCACCCCAAGGCTGTGAACCTGAGTAACTGGGGGAGGCTGTACTCCCATTAATTATGGGTGTCCCAAACTCCCCCCTCCCTGCAAGGTCAGAGGGCCAGCCAACCATCACCACTTCAGTCTTGTCTGGATTCAGCTTCAATTGGCTCACCCACATCCAGTCCCCAATGATAACCGGGTACTGAGGAAGCTCAGAGACTGCAGGACCCGAGTCAAATGAAAAAATATAAGTAGATTTGGGTGTCGTCAGCATATTGATGGCAGTGCACCCCAAATCTACACACAATCTTATTCAATAGCCTCAGATGAATGGGAGGGGAGACAAGATGAAACCCTGTGGGACCTCACAGGGGAGGGGGACGACAAACAATTGTCCATTAACACCTGCTGGGACCTCGCAGACAGAAATTAACAGAACCACTCAAGAGTTGTCCAGCGGACCCCTTCCAGGTCCTGAAGTTGTGTCAGCAACACCTCATGATCAACTATATCAAAGACCGTGGACCACAATGTCTAACACGATCAGCAGGGTACAATTTCCCCTGTTAATTTCTAGGCATAGACTGTCAAAATACGCCCAAAGCTGCTGGGTAGCCACCCATTCAATAACCTTCCCGAAAATTGGGAGGTGGGGTGATAGCCAGGGAGGCCACGTCATGCAATGTTTTTTGAGCAGAGGCCAGACAATCACCATTTTAAGAGCATCTGGAACCTTGCTCTCCCAGAGGGAAACGTTGACAACCCCAGCCAGTAAAGGCCCCAGTATCTTTTGGCTGGCTTTCACTGATCAGGACAAGTATGGATCTAATTTACAACTGGTTGTCTGCATTGCCACAAGTACATCCTCTGCAATGGCGAGTGACATGAATTGAAACAGATCCAATTAAATAAGACAGAACTGAGCCTCCACAACCCCAAATTCTGACTCTGCCATCATTAGCGGCCCCTGAGTCACTGCGAATACGAGTAATTCTTTCTGCAAAGTGGGTGGCAAATTCATCACAGCATACTACAGTAGATGGCTCAGCCTCTGAACAGAGGCAGGCCAGATTCACTAGACAGTTGGTCATCTGGGACAGCTCCACTGGATGAGACTTTGCAAATGCTATGGTAACAGAGAGCTTCCCTCACTGTCATTCTAGCCATGCCATAGTTCTTCAAAGCTGATCTATGGTCAGCTTCAGCACGAGTCAAATGCCACCTGCGCTCCCATTGCCTTGCCTTCAGCTTCAACTGCCTCAGGTCTCCGTGTACCAGAAGGACCTGTGCTGTCAACAGTGGTGGAAGCAGATGCCCGAGTGCAACCATGGCAATGGCCATGGTCAACATGTCATTCCACAGGTCAACCAGGCCATCAACAGAGGAGCCATCAAAATCCGTGACTATGGGTATTTTCAGACGTTACAAGATCACAGTGAACCACGGTAAATACCCACCTGTGGTCAATGTGCCTCGAACGTCTGTTTGGCGGCTGCCAGATGTTCACCACGGTCAATACCCACATGGGGTCAATTTGAACCACGCTTCCCGGGCTAGCCGGGGGAAGTCCCAGGAAGCGTGGTCAAAGAGATCCCCAGCGGGGACCAACAAAAAGTAACGTCTGGCCGGGGGCCACGACCCGAGATCACCGGCGGGATCCCGGGCCGTGGCGAATCCGGCCTGATGCGGCGGCCGCATTGGCCCCGCCGCCCGCCCGTCTCCCCAGAGGGCGGGCGGCGGGAGCGTGGAGGGGGCGGGGCCGTGCGGCCGCACGTTGCGCCGTGCGGCCCCGCCCCCTCCCAGATTCCCCGCCGGGATCCCCCCAGCACGTCTGTTGCGGCGTGACGGGGTGACCCTGGTGGGGAATGAATGGGTTGATTTCGGTACGGGGCCAACGGGCCCCGTAACGTCTGAAATCACCCTATATCTCCCAGAAAGTTCTGGAATCCAACTGGCGCCGGTCAACCTAATTGGTCCACCGACCCAACGGAGGTAAAGGAGTGCAGCGATCCAGGCTTGTAGAAGGTAATGATCAAACCATGACAATGGCATCTTTGTGACACCCCAATAGTTGAAAGCCCCATTTCCCAGGCCCGTGCAAAGCATTAAGTCCAACATGTGGCTTCTAAAACAACAAGCAAAACTGCATCCCTCAAGAATTCTACAAGTAAAGTGGAGGAACCCCAAACAATCAAGACATTAACCAAAACAGACCAAGCAAGATTCTACTTGTGGCACACATAAAGAGAAAGATTAATCGGCTTTCTGTTCAGTTCTAGTGGTAGGCAACCATTGTTGCTCAGCCCTTTCAGAGAGACTAGTATTTAGTAGGGGTGGGACATCAGGGCAAATACCGGGTACCGTTTTTACCGGTTCCTGGATTTAAAAAAACCGGGTTACCGGATTAATACCGGGTTACCGGTACCGGATCTTTTACATTGATTTCAATGGGGAACTGTCCCCATTGAAATCAATGGAAAAAAACCAAAAACCTCCCCCCTCCCCGACTGTGCGGGTGGAAGGGGGGACACCCCCCACCCACCCTGCCCAGCCTGGATTTTAAAAAAAATTCCCCTTAGTCCCTAGTGCGGGCTCCGGGCCGCCACCAGCGACCCAGAGCCCGCACCAGCAGCAGGTAATACTAGGCACCGGTACCGGTACTGTAACACACCACCCACCCCAGGGATCACCCTACCTCCCCACCCAGGGATTGCCTAATGCATTGCCTACCTTGAGCTCCGGGTGGCGGTGGTCTGGCAGCTTCAGCACTGGCTGTGGCTGCCAGCTTCAGCATGCTACTAGGCCTTCCGGGGAACTTCCGGAAGTTCCCCGGAAGGCCTAGTAGC
>QEPC01009912.1:2997848-3020539 GCA_003113815.1 Sphenodon punctatus | reverse complement strand
CCTCTCTCAGTCTTTTCCCTGAATCAGCCTGCGTGCTTCCAGGATTTGGCCAGTCACAGGACACGTAAGATATCTTTATCTGGGGACTATCTGTATAATACTGTGTGTGTAGTATAATCCTGCCAAGAATAGAAAACCAAGGTGTGCCGTTCCAATAAAGTTTTGTTTTGTACCACATTGGAGTGGTGTTTTATGACGATCTCGATCCCAATAATTTATTAGTTACACTATGACCTCCTCAACTGGTTCCTGTGTAGATGGAGCCCTTGCTGCATTACGCCTGTATGGCTGGGTCTTTGCCAAGGGCCAGAAGCGGGTGGTTATGGCACTCCTGCTCCCACCAGAGGAGATTCCCTCGATGCCCATCCCTGTTCCAGAGCCAGTACAGGTTGATGCAAACATGGACACCGACTCACACAGTGCACCCCCTCAGCTTGAGAGCCAGCCCTTGTTCAAAGGGCTCAACCAGAACCTGAGGTTCTGGTTGAGGGCACAAAGGACCCAGATGCTATCCATGTAGAGGCAATGGTTGAGAATTGTAAGTTAATGCACTGGGGGGTGGGGTATTTGCATTTACATAGCTGCATGATAACAGTTTCCGTTTATTGTTATCGAATTATGTTATTCCCCCCCTTTACTGTGTTTACAAATGTCCAGGAGAGCATGGCAGAGCACCATGAAAATCCCTGGGAAATAGCTCCACTGAACAGGAGGGATAGGTGCTGTAGCAGGCATGGTGGATGGAGTGGGGGGCGGAATGGCAACATGGCAGGCATGCAGGCTGGGCAGGCAGGGGGTGGCATAAATGGCAGTGCTTGATTTCTATATGTTCTTCACTTCTCTACAGTGATTGTGGGAGGAGAACTGCATGGTTCTGGGATCCCGACACAAACACCGCCCAGCATAGGCTAGGTGTTCATTCCCACTTCCCTTCAGGCGGGTGGAGGGCTGAAACACTGGGCAGACAAATTCAAAATTATTAAGACGCAACCATGGGTCACTGTCAACAATACAACACATAAAAAAGACAACAAACACAAGTACTATACATTATAAATTAAAATAATAACATTCAAATCAATCTTAAAAACCTAGCACAAATACGATACCGAGGGTATCATCAAATCCAGGGTATCTGATATGGACATTAGAGTATCAGCTTAGATCAAAGGGTCAAAAGTAAGGTGAGAGAGGAAAAAGTACTTTAAAAGTTAACCTCACAATCTGCAGCTATCAGTGGTTTCGAGCCAAGGAACTTTCCCCTCATCTCCATTGCAGCCACCAAGAATTTCATAACCTGCCTAGTCATCTCCGGAGAGATATCAGCAAGAACTCTTTGGGCCATATACACAGCAGTGCACCTGAAAACTTAGAAATAAAAGAATGCATAAACTTTCCTCGTATGGTATCATATAGGTGGCACTCAAATAAGATATGGTGAGTAGTCTCCGTCGCCGAAGCATCATAGGGGCATAAACGGTCTCCATATGGGGTACCCTCAAAACGCCCCACTAATATATTTGTGGGTAAAGCATTGACTCTGGCACATAAATATAGATATTTTTCTCTAAATGTAGCCACCGTGCTAAAATAGTGTGCCATATTACCCGCCTGAGGGACCCACAAACTATATCCCCTAAGGTGGTGAGTGCGCGCCACTCGCACCATATCCTCCTGTCTGCCCATATCTCTGATCCTAGTGGTAATTTCTCGCTTGGCAACAGAATAGTTTTGTGCCTCAAGATATGTTACTGAAAGGCCACAACGGGCCAGGTAACTTGTGATGGCTGTTTGCCAAGGACTACGAAAAGTGTCTGAGAAGATTAACTGAAGCAGGCTTTCACTGGGGGCCCTACTTGCTTTTAGCCAAAAAAGGGCCGCCTGCTCCCAGGTCACAGTCAACCAGGCTCGGGTACCAGCCTCAAGCCTCATGGCCGCAGCCACAGTCCCATTGGGGACCTTTGTTAGCATACTTAGAAATCTTGTTTGAAGAGAATTCAAGTGCTTGTCTAACAAAGGGGCCCACAATTCTGCCCCATATAAGAAGGAAGCTTTAACCTTTGCCTTGAACACTTTTATTGCAAGGTCGAGGTTCCTTCTCCCCGCCCCTGCGAACATCCTGAGTATTGCAGACATCTAACTTCTAGCTGCCACTTCAGCCCTCTTAACATGCTCCTTCCACTGTCTGTTGGCAGAAAAATGCAGCCCTAAATACTTGTAGATCTTTTGTTGTTGCAAGCTAGTTCCACCAACAGGCCACCCAGAAACCTGGCTACCCCGTGCAAAAACCAAGACATTGGATTTCGAGCAGTTAATTGTAAGTTTGTTATCACAGCAATAGCCCTTAGCTGTCTAAGCAGCCCTACCCTTGTCTGAGATAATATCACTAGATCGTCGGCATAAAGAACACCGAGAGGTTTAGATGCCAATTTTTTTGGGGGGGGAAATTTCCCAACCCTCATTGGCGGAATGAGATCATTTATAAAAAAAATTGAACAGGGTTGGTGCAAGCACACAACCCAGTTTCACCCCTCTAGTGACTGCAACGTCTGGGGTGAGCTGTCCCCCTGAGTCCACTCTGACCCGAATAGTGGTATCCGTATACAGAGCCTGAATTAAGTAGAGAAGCCTATTATCGATCCCGTGCGAGGCGAGCTTACTCCATAAGAGAGACCTGTCCACAGAGTCGAACGCCGCCTTTAAATCCAAGGCGGCGGCATACAACTTTCCATTGGCAGCTCTATACTTCTCAATGAGATGGTGTAGTACAAGACAATGGTCCAGGGTAGACCTTCCTTGGCGAAACCCTGCTTGTTCAGGATGTAATATCTGCATAGTATCTACCCACTCTGTAAGCCTGGCCAGGAGATACTTAGCATAAATCTTACTAATTACACTGCTCAGGCTTATTTGTCTGTAATTTGCAGGGCCCATTTTAGAGCCTTTTTCATATATTGGGGCCACTATAGCCTGTGTCCAACCCGCAGGGAGGATCCCCGAGCTGTTAATGCTGGTAAACAGCCTCACTAGAATAAGAAACCACCAGTCCTAATTCAGCTTGATAGCCTCCACTTGGATCAGATCCGGTCCGGGAGCGTTACCATTTGAAAATGTTTCCAAGATGTGCCCCAACTCTTGAACAGAGACTGGGGGCCAATCTGGAACAGCCTGGTCCAGGAGTCTTTTATCTTCACCACGAACAATATTCACACTGGGCAGTCTGAACTAATGGCTTTCCTTGTTACCTTGCTTACAGGTGTGCCAGCGCAATGGGTGCAGACAGAATCCCTAGTCACAAGCGTCCAGCAGAACCAGGATCTGTGGGTCTGCTACTGGTGGCACAGGGAGAATTTTGCAAAGAAGCTACTTGGGGAGACCATGCGGCAAGTGGATGAGATCTGGGACGCCGGCACAATATGTCGCAGATCTCGCTGGCTATGCACTACTCCGTTCTGTTCAGCTGGTTCCAGAACAGGGGCAATGGATAGCTGGAGCTACCTGGCAGGTTCTCCAATGCTGCCCTGCTGGTCTCAAAGATGGTATGAACAACACAGGAAGGGGTAGTTAAAAGTGGAGTGGTCTACAGCTGGAATTCAATTCTGGCCGCAGAAAAGACTGCCCTTTTCCAAAATTGCGCCAATGCAGCTGGCGCCATTTTGGAAAAGGGCTTGACATGCGCAAAAAGGCCCCTTGCAGCGGGGGCAGCTCCAAAGTGGCCATGGCACCTCCAGCATCCGAGGCCGGTGGACCAGTAAGTACACGCAGGGCTTCGGGGTGGGGATGGAAGCAGAGTCAAGATGGGCCCTGGGGATGGGGGTGTTAGGGACACAGATCCCCACCCTCTGAGACTGGGGAATGATCTCCTTCCTCTTGACTTCAATGGGAAGATTTCCCCTTGACTTCAATGGGAGAGTACAGATTTAAAAATTGGAAACCGAGACAGCCCAATTTTCAGATCGCTCAGTTTTAAACCGCAACAGCCATTTTCGGGCTGTTTTGGTTCAAACCGAAAGTCCCCTTCCTAGTAGGCAGGGTCCCCAAGAAGAAGAGACCTCAGGAGTACCCCCTCAATGCATGTTTCAGTGAACAGTCCAAAGTCTCTGCTGTACATGCACCCAAAGTGCATGGTGGTGGGGAGAGCGAGGGAGGTGTCGGCCCCTGATTGGGGTGGTTCGCCCTCCTGTAGCTCAACAGGTGGTGCTGGATGCGGATCTCTGCCTGGAGCAGCAGGTGGAGGGGTAGTGAAGGCTACCTTCCACCAGTTGTATCTGGTGCGGAGGTTGCATCTGTACGTCTCCGGCCGGGACCTGGCCTCCCTCGTCCATGCCTTTGTCACCTTGAGGCTGAACTACTGCAATGCGCTCTACGTGGGGCTGCCCTTGTTCCTGGTTCAGAGGCTGCAGCGAGTGCAGAATGCAGTGGTCCGCCTCCTTTTGGGGACGGGTCACCGGGACCACATAACACCTGTGCTCTGGGCTCTGCACTGGCTGCCAATAGCGTGCCGAGCCAGGTTCAAGGTTTTGGTGTTGATTTATAAGGCCCTTTACGGTCTCGGCCCCTCATACCTCAGGGATCGCCTCGCCCTCCGCACCCCAGAGCGGCTTCTTCGGTCTGCCGGGGGTGCCTTCTTGGAGGTCCCCTGTGTTAAGCAGGGGGCCACAATGGAGAGGGCATTCTCAGTGGCCGGGCCGCGCATTTGGAATTCCTTCCTGGAGGAAGCTCACCTGGCCCCAAGCCTTTTAACATTCCGGCGAGTTTGTAAAACCTGGCTGTTTGGGTAGGATGGGTTAGTGGGTTTTTTTATCCCCCCCACCCTTCTTTATTATTTGTTGTCCCTTCCCTGTTTTATTTGTAAGATTTTTATAACTGTTTTAAATATTTTAAAGGTTGTTTTACTTTTTGAAAATTGTTAGCCGCCCTGAGCTGCTTGCAGGAGGGGCGGGGTATAAATGCATTAAATAAAGAAAGAAAGAAAGAAAGAAAGAAAGAAGAAGATGCAGGTGTTGTGGTTCTTCCTGGACCACCCAGCCAGTACATCTGGAAAATGGGTACGGTGGTCCACTAGAGCCTGGAGAACCACAGAGAAAAAAACCTTAATGTTCAAGTAGTCCAGCAGCAGATCCTCCTTTGGAGCGCCAGGACAGATGCCCTCCAACGCCACTCAGGCTGCTCTGTGTGCCCCTAGCCCATCCCCACTGCCTGCCTGCCTCCCACAGCCTTCCCGCATCACAGATCCTGTGCACTGCGCCTGCAGGGCTCTTCTAATCAGGTCTCTGTCAGCTCCTGGCTGAGAGCCAGTGATCAGCTGTTCTGGCTCTCAGCCAGGAGCCAATAGAGTCCAAGACAGGGCTGATTAGAAAAACTCCAGCTGCAGCGCACAGGATCTGCGCTACAGGGAGACTGGGGGACATCTCTCCGGCTCCTCCTCCTCCCTCCCCAAGTCCCTCCTGGGGCTGGGGGAAGGGCCAGACAGCTCTGGATGCTGTGTGGGGAGGCGGGACTGCTGCCTCCTCCTCCCCCTCCCTATGTAGCCAGGCTAGGCAGAAGAGTGGGGGGATTCTAGAGGAGTCATCTCCCCAAGCTCCCAGAGAGCATGTGCCAGGCGCTGTCCCAGAGAAGCAATGCTCTCTTGGGGATTGGGGAGGGACTGGGGGAGGTGTCAGGGGCTCCTTTGCTGAGTTCCTATGAAGGAACCCAGCCAATCAGCAAGGCTTAGGGGACAGTTCAGGGTGTCTTTTCCAGATGACCTAGCCGCCTCAGCTCTCCCCCCGCTCCCCCGCACCCAGACTGGGAGGAGGGGGAAAAAAGAGAGAGAGCGCTTCCCCCTGCTCCCTCCCTTTATCGGGGGGGAGGGGGGGAGAAGAGGGAGCAGAAGCTGCTGCAGAGGACCTCTGTATTCCTCCTTTGGGTGAATAATATTTGTTTTAATTTGCTTTTCTATTTTTATTTATTTTAATTTTTTATTCTTTTAATGTATTTTTTATTTTATTCTGGATTTATTTTTTAGGGTAATTTCGGTTGTCTGGGTATTTTAAAGATGTGCTTGATTTTTAAAAAATAAATATATATATATATATATATATATATATATATATATATATATATTATATGAGAGAGAAAGCGAGCATGCGCACACGCCCACGGGAGTAAGCGCACATGTTTATCCAACTATTTTAAATGTGTGTTGGATTTTCAAAAAAAAATTAGGGTATGAGTATTGTTTAGTTTTGGTATTTTAAATATCTGGGGATTTTTAAAAAAATGTGGTTTGTGCACTGACAATAGATATATTTTTTTTTAAAATGTTTTTCTCTTGGATTTTTAAAATAATTTGTGTTTGTATGTAGTTTATATATTGGATATTTGGAGTGGATATATTGTGCGTAGACTGAGTGCAGCAGGGAAACCTCTCTCTCCCCAGTTTCAGGACCCTGTCTATTTTCAACAGTTGTAAATCATCAGGTACATTGCTGGCACTATATAAAAGCAAGGTTGGGAAAGGGAATGGTCCAAGCATAAACAGCAAGTCAGTGGCAGAGCCAGGAAGAGAATCTAGAATCTAGCAGGGAAGAGAAGCAGCATTATCCCCTTGCTGGGAAAGCAAGGTAGGGAAAGGGAATGGTCCAAGCACACACAGAAAGTCAGTGGCAGAGGCAGGAGGTGAGAATTCCCTATGCAGCATTTATTTATTTATTTAGAAAATTTGTATCCATAAATTTATTTATGGTTTGCCATTTCAGGATGTCATACAATCCTGTTGGGCTTGTCAGCATTTTTCATGCATTTTAATTGTGGCCTATGTTGCCTGTGTATTTCAGATACTGTAATAGTTCCTTGAATTGCACCTTAAGTAAGGTACTGGAAATTTCTGTAATCTGGACAAGCTGTTATAGGACTCGTGTTTTCTCTGCTATTGTACTACACCTGCTGTTAGGACATTGCCTGCGGGTGGTTACTGGAAATAGCAGGGTTCTTCAAATGCAAAAGAGCTAGCGTGGTTTTCTAAAACTAAACCCAGGAAGGTTTCCTGCTCATCTGAGTGAATCTTCCAAGCCCCAACAGTAATGCAAATATTCAGACTT
The DNA here is from genome assembly GCA_003113815.1 of Sphenodon punctatus. Lineage (NCBI taxonomy): Eukaryota > Metazoa > Chordata > Lepidosauria > Sphenodontia > Sphenodontidae > Sphenodon > Sphenodon punctatus. The sequence continues at coordinate 3,013,457 of QEPC01009912.1, read as the reverse complement.
AGGTAGTGTCTTGCAGTTGCTGTGCAAATGTTAATGTTCATAGTCCTTTAGCAGGGGAAAGAAGCAGCATTATTCCCCTTGCTGGGAAAGGGAATGGTCCAAGCACACCCAGCAAGTCAGTGGCAGAGCCAGGAAGAGAATCCAGAGGTCTGTCTCGCAGCCCCATGCTCGGTTCACTAGAAAAGACTTCCTCCCCAGACAAGAAACAAGACACAGGTCCCTGCCCAGTGGGCTTACAATCCGGAGGAGAACACGGGTGAAGGGAACACAGGAAAGACAGACACACATACATTCCCATTTTATGCAGATGGGGAACCAATGCTGTAAAATTCCATATTAATTTCGAAGTTCTGATTGGCCCCGTCTACCATTGGCTTGGCTCCGCCCACTGCCTCACCACCCTTAGATCCCACCAGCCGCCACTGAGTAGTCGTCATTGCTATGAGGTGGGCAAATGACAGCGATATGGTTCCCATCAATTCCCCCCCCCCCCCCCAATATAGTTTGGAAACTGCACCCACCAAAAGCACCCCATTACCTCCATGGGGTCAGCCAACTGAACCACCACATCCAGCAGCATTCCACAATCCCTGTGCAAACCTCCACGACTATGGTGCCCACTATGGAAGTTCCAATGCCAAATTGCTAAGTGATAGAGCGGAAAAAGTCTGGAGTGGCAAGCTTTCAGATGGAGATGGCCACACGCTTCTCCACAAGGATGGGCGACCACATCGCTGTGCTGTTTCTCCAGTCATGACCTGAAGATCTTAGCTAGCCACAGGACAAGGCGACAGGGCATCCAGAACTTTGCAACCCACTCTGTATCTCCTGAGGACAGCACGTTCTCCCATCAATCTGTGCTTTTCTCCTTGACCCAGACCAGCTTCTTAGTGGGTACAGCCCTGCACATGGCATCAGCAATTGAAGCCACGTCCCCAGATAGATACCTCACAGTGCACATCAGCTCCCCTTGCATGGCTTCAAACCTCTGCATCACGGTCTGTTGTCGCCAGATATAGGCATGTGCATGGCACCAAAACAGGAGCTGCCTTCATGGAATGATGCACCCCACTATCCCAGTCACAAATTGAGTGAGAGCCTGTCTGTGCCTTAAAATCTTGTTGTGCCAATGGCAGCAGAAGGGTTGGATCTACTGGATTGCTTGGAGGTTCTGCTCAGCAGCGGTAATGAAGGCCTGGAGTGTGATAACAAGCACCACGAGCTGGGTTTCGGCATACATCTCTATGGCTGCAGTACCGGCATCCATGAACTCTGCAGACCAGTGCCAAATGTTTTGAACAGCTTAAAAGCTGGGCGGCTGTCTAGCCAGGATTGGCTGTGTACCCACTGCCATGCATGAATAAGCTGGTTTGGGCTGCTATTGGTTGAAAAAGTGTTAGCAAAGCTTATGGTTGGTGGGTGTGTGTGTTTGTGTGTGTGTGTTCGTGTTCGTAACTGCACCTGCACAGGCAATCCAGGCTACTATTGAACCGCATAGATGTTTCTGTCACAAGCACATCAGTGCACACACCAACTCATCTAAAAATGTTATGGGTGTTAGCACCATGGAAGCAGAACATTTTTTAATGGGGGAGGGGGAAGCCACTAAACATTAAGAAATAGGCAGGTGGGGTGATCTGCAAGGCAGTCACTGTGCTTGGAATGTATGTGGGAGCAGAGCTGCCCATTGATTAAAAGCTACTCCTATATTTTCTCATCTTTTTAAAGTAACAGTTTTTGCATGCAATGAGCATGAGGGGTCATAATGCCATGAAAAGCTATTGCTGCAGGTTGCCTGCTAAGGCAAGCCCAATGGCTTCAGCTTTTGTCTGAGGCTGCCAGGGGTATGGGGACCAGAGAAGTTATGGGGTGATTAACACCCTGGCCTTTGCTGACATTTGGGCGAGGCCTGATGTACAGAGTGAGCTTTAAAACCCATCCTTCGAGGCTGCCTATGTGCTCATAAGGTGGGACACGCAGACAATAGGGTTCCATGTATGAATGATGAAGTGCATACACGGCACAATCCTGCTGCAATTCCAAGTTCAGCAGAATGGAAAGAGCCTGAATGAGATGAGACTGTGGGATGCAAACGAGATCGTGACTTTTCTGGACATTTGTGCACTGCCAGAAGTAGGGCAGTCACTAACGGAGGCTAGACCTTCCCTGCCATCTCATCACTGCCCTGATGACAGGGAGAGGATACCAGTGGGGTCACCAGGAGTGCCTCAACTGGACAGCAGAGATGGATCTCTTGGGGGACACAAGTGACTGAAGGATAGCTTGTTGCCGTATATGAGGTTTGGACAAATGGAGAAGTGCAGAGTGCCCTGGTGAGCAGGATGTTTTCCGCCCCCACCGTATGGTAATACAGAAGATGCTAGAGAGAGGGTACAAGAGGCACAAGTTTGACTGGGGGTTTTATAAGAACCGAGAGGGATTTCCAACACCATGGTGGGTGAGAGCCCAATAAAATGGTGTGCTGCTACCTGCCAGTACATCACTATGAGTTGTGGATGCAAGAAACCAGATGGTGACAACATACAAAAAAGGATAGTTTTCAATTTCAATTTTTACTTTTGCTCTCAATTTTCACCAAAGGCACTTAATAAAGTATGCAATTTGCTCGATAAACTCAGTATTAGGTTATTTCCAGGCACCAAGTGCTGGCAGGTATACACCCAGGCATGAACGTCCATGGGTGAGCAGGGACAGCAGGTGCTGGATTGTCTCCTGGAGTCATAATAGCCCAGAAGAAAGAAATAGTTGGGACGTCTGCTTCTTCCCATGGTTCATCACGGCTGCAAGTCATTAGAGGGGGCAGGATACTGGGAAGGGGTGGATCACAGCAGGAATAAATGCCTACCAGCGTATTAGGTTTGCTATGCTAAACATATGATCGGGGTTTGCCTGAACACACATGAAATACACGCAGGGGGCTGCTCATTTATTGTTCTTTACACACTAAACATGTGAGCGGGGGGCCGAACTCAGACTCCAGGGAGCTATTGTCTTGTTTAACACCCTTAGATTGAAAACAAAATACTGGTTAACACCTTACAAAACAGAAAAGATGTTGAAACCCACAAGAGCCAGATATGATTGAACCTTCCATGGATGTAAGGGGTAGGGGGAGATTAATGAGGAAAAAAAGAAACACCCTGAAGCAAAGGAACACTTCAATGCTCTTTATCCAAACTCACCAACATGTTTGTGTTAATAATGAAGAATTACATGCAGAGGCAAACAAAAAGGAAACCAATATTAGAAGTGCGGGAGGAAGAGTAGGTGGATCTGAAGGCACTTAGTAAACACACAGGCACATCCTAAGATTGGGGATCTGCTAATGACAATCTTCTTGAAGGATAATACTCACTAATAAACTTATTGTTCATTAAGGTTTTGCATGGAAACACCACCCAGGAGATAATTGGCACAAATCATTTTAACTTTTACATTCCTAAAAACATGTTTGCAAGCACAGTTTAGACTCTAGTTATTTATGCCCCCTTGTTTTACTGAGAAAGAAAAAGGGCTCTCTTTATTAGATGGTAAAAGACCAAACACAGTCTAATTAGAAAAAGAAAGCAGACGGCAGGCTGCAGGGCAGAACCTCCCAGTAGCAGATGAGCCTCTGCCAAATGCACAGTCTGTTACCAATAGCTAAGACACTGGAGCAAACAAATCTCTCATGGTCATATTCGTTTCATAGGAATAACACAGGTGTTTGAATACGAATTCTTTTAGCTAACTAGCAATAAACATTTTATTTGAAGCAGCTTTTATTAGTGGGAGATGTTTCCAACAAACTATTTTTATATTACTGCAATGAATTCGCCAAATTGGTTCACATTATCCCATTTGCAAGCATACCACAAACCACAGACAACACACTTGTACTTACCCATTTGGCTAGAGCTTCCTTAATAGTTGTTGCTTTTGCCTAGACAAAAACCAAAGAAAGCCTTCATTGTGATTTCTTACTGGCTTATTCACCACAGAGTTATTTTTCCCCATGGGCTCTCTTTCTATTGCTGATTTTAAGAAGCAGGAGTAAGAACTCACCTCTATAAGTAACTCTTAATTCCATTCCATGAGTTAGTTAGTAGCACTAGCAAGTAACTCTTTGCTCACTAATCTCCACATACTGAGTTCATCACTTTCCTGATCTTGCCTTCCCTTTCTTCCCATTGGCATGGGTAGCCCAATGGTGGAGCAAAATAATCTCCAGTGAAACTTATTTGGTTTCAATACTGTTATATCAGAGATTAAATTGTTCCAGTGCCTTTAAAAAGTTTCCACAGAACAGAACTTTTTATAAAATAGCAAAATATTGTTTTCGCAGCACTTTCCCAAATAGAAATGTACCAGTTTACCCCTCCATTCATGAAGCCTTTTTGCAACACATGGGGCAACATGTTGTCCTTCCTGCAAAGGATCAGGAGTACCCTGTAACATTTTAGTTTGATTTCTCTATCAATTCTACAGTAGTTGACAAACTTCACAACGGAAAGAAATAGTTTCTGAATAGTTTCATCCTGCAATCCAGTACGAAAGAAATAACATTGATACAGCACAATCTCAGGGTGCTTTCAGCCAAGCACTCCACCACCCATCCACCCACTAATACACATGTTGCAGGGCTGCAGTGGTGCCCTATGTGTGCCCTGCAACATGTATACTTGATGGGAGGTGAGTGGGGAGGCACTTATCTAAAAGCACCATCAGCGTGGCAAAGTATGAACAATGATAGGAAGTCTGAAATCAAAATGAAAGGACACATTCTTTTCATCCACAATTACTATCTGAATATTCTCATCAACACTTCTGGTTGCTTCTCCCAGTCTAACATCAACTACTCAGTCTTAACTGAGTAGACTGAGCTGCAGCCAACAAGGCTTATGCATGTTCCAATCACTCAAAGACACCTGGTAATTTGTTCAACCAAACTTGTGGAGTCATATGTCAAAGAGATACAGATCTTGGTGTTATTCTCAATTTGAGCCCACCACAGCTTGCCACTAACTCATTCAACATATTATCAATGAGCCAACATGGTCAGTTGGATCACAGAATATTGACAGATAGCAAAATCAGAATTTATACTTCAACCTTTATACAGAAGATGATCACAGTTAAATGTCATCAATGTGGTTTCTGTCTCGTAGCCAGAACTAAAGACTGGGTGAATTTTAGATTTAAATATATCTGCCCATTGCCTCTCTGACTAAAGATAGGAGTCCTTATAGTTGACTTGTGTCCTCTATTACTGGTACCTGGTTTGATGATCAGCAAGAACCAAAACAGGAAAATAAGTCAAGAGCAGGGTTTTGGTGAGTGGACTGGAATTCACTCCAGACAAGGCTTTCACCATGTCCTCTCCTTCGTCAGCCATGAGGTTTCAGGAATTCCAGACACCTCTCTGACGCCTACCAATCTCTGATACATTAGTCAACTTCCAAGTGTGCTTCATGTAGGAATTGGCTAGTTTCCCAGAATTATGTAGGTTAAAGAAAGTGGAGCGATACATTGCTGAAAGGAATTTCAAATAATCAAAATGCCACACTGCTGATCGTGCCAAAGGATCATTCCCTGCAAATATTATCCCGGATAATGGTCACCAAGGTTGTCCAAATAAGAACAGCCAACAAAACCATCAGGGGTGCAGTCGGGGGCCGCACACAGAGGACCTTTTCACACAGATGCGCCCCCCACCCCAGTGTGGTGGGGGGCACCCGTGCAACGCTACAGCGGGTGCGGAGGGGGATGGGGGGACACCCGTGGAAACACTGCAGGTGGTGGGTGGGGATGCGTGCATGCTTGAATACAACAAAAGACAGCAGAATATATGCAATCTACGCAATCATTTTATATATAAGGTGTAGTGTATAGCAATACACAAAGAGAACAACTTCAATAGAATAAAAAGTGCAAAAATGCACTTGACTCATGAAAAAAGCAAATGATACATCATTTCTCCACCTGCAGTACTCCAGCAGTGATTTACATAATATTATGTCCTTGTGAATTGATGTATGTGGGCTACACCACTAGGATGATAAAAACAAGAATCAGTGAACATTTAAGCAATATACGGAGAGGGAGGGCGGAAGAACCATTAGTCAAACACTTTATTGAAAAAGGACACAGGGAAAAAGAACTCAGGTTCCTCTGCATAGAGAGGATATATGGCCAAGAGGGACTTGCTCAGCGTCTTAAGAAGAGAGAAGTATATTGGATCCAGAGGATGGGATCAATAGCACCAGGGGGTTTGAATGATAATAATCAATGGATAACATGCATTTTATGAATTCTGTTGGTTATGTTGTGTTGGAGTATCTCAGCAGCTTTTACTGAATAGGGTGGTTCATCAATTATATTGTTTTATTTGTACCCATATTGGGTGGGTCTTTTAAATCTGTTTTTGCATTCATGGATGTATGTGTTCATCTACAATTATGGGAGGTTTGCCACGAGAAGGAGGATTAAACATGCAGTTTGTGGGAAGTGTTACAGATAAGCGTGTGTATACAACAATTATAGAAGATGGGAAGCACATCCCACCAGGTAGCAGAGGGGACATAGATGAGGATGGGAACAAGAGGGAAAGTGCATGAGAAGGTGCAAGTGTCATTACATGAGAATGTGAGCCATGGCATCTGGGCAACTGAGATGTCAATCATCATTGATATAGAATGAACGTATGGAAAAGACAAGTATATGGGAAGACACACAGTGGACACATCTAGAGACCAGACACCAGGGGAAGAAAAATACAGCAAACTACAACATTGAGGATCATGGACTCCATTTGAAGAGAGGGAGGATTGCATTAAACAATCACCAGAGACTGAGTGGAGTAATGAGAAAACAATTGTAGAGGCTCAGGTGTGATCAATTGGTTGCTCTAAGACATACTCTACATAAGAGGAGTCAGAAGAAACCATGTAATTCATTTGGAAGCAGGTCTCTTTGAAAGTATAGATCACTGTTCAGCCCACTACATGAGAGAATAGAGGACTCAAGTAAAGGGAAGAGAATTGTGAGTTGCTGGTTTTTAGTAACTTGTATCAAGTAAAAATAAATAATGGGTTGTAATGGTGTTAACTATGTCCTTTTTGATACTGATCCAGACCCTTGGCTGGCGATATCCTTGAACAGCCTGAGTCACTGTATGGTATGCCTGTGAGCATTGGAGTTATTCAAGTTGACACAAATTAGGACATGAGATTACACTTGGTAGGTTGAAATCAAAAATTCTTTTTGAGTGGGGTTGGGAGAGAAATAAGTCGCATGATTTTGGGGTTCCCCTCCTCCCCCCCCCCTCCCTTTCACCCCCTTGTGCCGGAAGGGTGTGATAGTGTGGCAATACAGCCTAATAATAATAATAAAAAATTATTATTTCCCCCCCCCTCTATTCTTCCCTCCTGGTGTTGGGTTTCTACCACTATATTCATTATATGTACTCTCCTGTTGCCAAGTTATATATGATTATGTCTTCTCTTTCTTATTGTATGTATGTGGCATGTAATTGGTCTCCTGTAGTGTCTGTGATATTCATTTATTCATGCACTGAGGAAGGATTTAATCTGAAACGTGTTTGCTTTTTTCATGAGTCAAGTGCATTTTTGCACTTTTTATTGTATTGAAGTTCTTTGTGTATTGCTATACAGTACACTTTACATATTGCTTTTTTTCATGAGTCAAATGCATTCTTGCACTTTTTATTGTATTGAAGTTCTTTGTGTATTGCTATACAGTACACCTTATATATAAAATGATTGCGTAGATTGCATATATTCTGCTGTCTTTTGTTGTATTCAAGTGTTACGTTGTGGCAAGTAGGATAGCTGCTGAGTGCTCCTGTGGAGGGGGGGATGCGTGCATGCTCCCGCGCTCCACCCATCACCCACGCATAGAACAGGCTCCAATGACGGTTGCTCCGTGCACGGAGATGGGCGTGCGCCCATGGGAACAGGTGCCTACCGACTTCCACCCACCGCAGGCACGCACCCACCCACCGTGGCCCATTTGAAAAGGACCAAAGACATTTTAGTAGAGTAGAACAAGTAACAATTATTCATGTTCTGCTTCTCAAAATAGCTTCTCCCTACAACCCCCCTCCCTAGTGCTTGCATTATGCATATATCCTAGCCTGCATGTATTTTGCTTTTCATTCAATTATTGGTTCCTTTTAACTGTATTTAAATGTTTAAAATGTGAATGACTTTCTTAATAGCTCTCTCCCAAGTGATTGCTTCCATATATACTTAGTAAATGCCACCACACAAGACAATGGGGGGACAATAAGCTGCACTGGTATTTTGCCCTTATGCATTAGTTACTTTTGTCAATTTTAATCAGAAAAATCTACTTGAAATTGTGTCTGAAAGGCAGCCATGGTAAGACTAGTAAACTGGGCTTCTATACTTTTTCCACTCTTCAAAACACAGACTAGTTAACATTATATTTTCTTTGCTTGCAACCTCAAATATAGAGGACAACTGCCAGGCCACTTCATGCATCTGACTCTTGCTGTCAAAAGCTTGTGCCAAAATCAAGAGATTTTCTTGTTAGTCTTTAAGGTGCCACAAGACTTTTTGTTGTTGTTGCTGTTTGTAGACTAACATGGACGGCTACTTTTCTACTGTCTCTGGAACGATTTGTCCAACAATCAGAGTTGTTAACATCAGAGCCAAAGACAAGGGGCCAGATTTAGTATTGTTCCATGACCCATTTGCACTCTTCCTGAGAGTATAAGGAACTGTAAACCAGGAGGACCCAGCCCACAATAATAAGGGATCTTCCCAAATGGCCAGAGGCACAAGGAGGCATAACCACAGCAAGGTGCTCTTTACGGTTCTGAATTGCAGAGGACGCCAAAGGCGGCTGCTGGAGGAAATTAAATCAGTGGCCCCAGGGCTGCTCAGATTTACGCTGGTAATTATGGCTGAGGATGAAAGAAAAGGGTCAAAATCTTCCTCTGTCTTTGGTTCCTTTGCCCAGCTTGACGTTTTCCGAGCCAGAACCCCCGTTTTCAACTGATCAAGCCCTAGTGTTCAAGCATCAGCGCCACAACCTCCTATCCCGGACCCCTCCTGTATCAAACAGTCCCTTTCCCCCTACCTCACTCACCCCCCCCCTCGCCCAATATCCCCAGCCAGGTTCCCTGTCCCCCCCCGTTCCTCTTCACTTGCTGTCACCCAGCTCCTCATTTCCCCCGTCCCCCAAACAACCGAATGCCCCAGGCCCTTCCGGCGCGTTACACCGGGACTAGCTTCCCCAGCGGGGCTTTAAACACTCACCATTCTCCTGGTTGCTACTGTCACTGATCCGGTTGCTATGGCACGCCGATCTCGTGCGCATGCTCACCTGGGGATGGGGCGGGTGAGAACGGAGTCAACAAGCAGCCGGATATCATAGAGACTTACCTGCAACTAGACGGCCCTCTACTCTGGAAATCACATGAAAGGGTATGCGCGGAGCATTATGGGCTAGCTGAGATTGCCTGTCCAGTCATCCTCCTTTGCTCTCTATGGCGATTGTCTGGCTGAGGCAGCTAACCCGGCCTGTAACTCACGTGACGCTGCTACTCCTATGTAATCTTCCCCAAACGGGCTTGCGGTGTAGGCTGGTTGCAGCAGCCTACTCTCTGCAGCAATCACTGTCTCGAGTCCCAATTGCAAGGCCCATGGGACATCTAATGCACACGTCGAGGAAGCCCCTGCTACTTGCTTTATGACAGTTGTCAATGCTTAAAACAACATAAGTCTCTCTAATTAAAGAAAAAAAAAAATCAGGATATATTGCTCTCCGTAAGGAGCTTTTTCCTTATTCAAGACAGCAACAGGAGAATCAGGACTATGCTACTTCAACGCCTTTGCTGAGGCAGAAGTGGAATGCTTGCAGGCATTCCCTCTGCATATTATCGTTTAAAAGGAATTTTGACTTAGCAATGTAACATACATGTTATAAAGAAAGGTGTGGTTTTGCCCTCTATACCATTCATATTAATCTTGGTTAATGCGATGTCTCAATTTTCATGCTCAATGGACGTTACAGATTCTTAGTAGAAGAGCAAAGGAATTTCTCACAGTGACAAAACAGATTATCTCCATTGAAAATCAGATCACTCATATTAGCAACTTTGTTTAGATCCCAGTGACTATTCAGAGACAAAGTAAAATGGATTTCTGCCAGCTCAGGAGATGGAGAGTAGAAAACCTGTCAATGGAGCATGATGCAGCACTGCCATGATCTGAAGATAAGCAAGGGAGGATCCACTGCCCTGGCAAACATGAACTGCTCCATAAATCGCTGAAGCTGAACAATTAAACCAGAACATACTTCCTCTGGGATTAGAAGTAGAGTACTTCCTTCTCTCTCAAACTTTGCCATAATAAATAAATACAGCCCTACACTTCAGTGACACCCTTTGCATATAAATTTTTTATTTTCAAACTATTTGTGAAAAGATAAGCACAAAGATAAAATGTTGCAAATAAAGAATTATATCCACACAAGCATCCAAAACTGTAAATGTACATTTTGATTAATACAACAGCTTATTTGTTACCGGCCGTATAACTATACCACTTGAACAAATATAGCATTTTGAGACTGTTCCCTTTGAAGTCAACATAGTTTGGCCACTAACCTTATTATGTACAAGATTAAGACACTTCTGGCATCTTCATCATAATGAACGGGCCACACCATAACTACTCAATTTCCATAGTATGTTCCTGAATAATTCTCCAATCTGTAGATCTTACTTTGAATTTTTGGGATCATGAGATCTGTTATAGGGTTCATGGTGCCATTCCTTTTTACAGAGCTTTATGAAAACATGACTCAAGAAAGAACTAGGAACTGTTGTAAGGCATACGGTATATGCCTACTAGGAACTGTTCTAAGGCATACAGTACATTTGCACAAGTGGTGTTCCCCATCCAAAGTACAGCTGTACCATCTACCAAATAAATAAAATGCACTTTAAAACAGGTTTCTTTCTAAATTAATCAAATTATGTTGTGTAAAAACAGAACAATTTCCCTGAAACCATTTTGTATGTGTTTTTTGGTCATTAGTATTTGGTTCTAACCTAAAGATGCATTTGTGGCATTTTATACAAATGAAACTGAAATGTTAGGTACTCTTCATTATTATTTTTTTCTCTTTCAAAAATCTAAATTAAAAAAAAAGAAAGAGAAGGAAAAATAAATCAGTAGACTTCAGCCAAAGTTCTACATAACATTAAATGGTTGATCAAGAAAACTGATTACTACATACATGCTGTTTAAAATGGAATTTTGCTTTATAAATAAAATATAACTATGCTGGATTTTAGATAATCCAACTAAAATCTATGCACAATCATTTATTTAAAAGTACAGGTGCAACAATTTCAATGCAGAATCTATCAATCCAACAGTTTGGTTAAACTTTTATGTATCATGAACCTGCACTGGATGCGTAGAAGTAAAAGTCATACAAAATACACAGCAACAGACTAGTAAGAAACTGCTGCATTGGAGATTGGTGCCCAGCTTAAGGCAAGCAACCGAGCTGCTTGGACTGCTGGAGACACATGCTGAAGTCAGGGGAGTGCAGAGGAAGGAACCCAAGGACAACCTCTTTATGGTTCAGTTGAAGTGACCTTGGGGGAAAGCAAGTGTTACATGCAGAGGTAGCAGGCCTGCTATGAAGCCTGTTTTCTAGTCAGGATCTGGCACTGTAGCCCTTGCAAAACACAACCAAGTTGGGGGGGGTGGTGGAAGAGAGACTGTGCAGATAACATTGGTGGAGTGAGCATGAATGAGGCTGTCTCTGGAGGGGTGGTTTGGTAAAGTGTATGGAGTAAGTAGAAGCGAGGTTGGCAGTGGTGAGGTGGCTTATGTGGAGTGTATATTTATTTCCTTGCATTTTTTTAGCTGCCCCCTCATGCCCATGGCATCTCGAGGCAGCTTACAACAAATAAAATACAACAATAAAATTCAATTTAAAACATAACCACATCTTAATTTTTTTTCTAAAACCCAAAATCCTTCCCCAAAGAAAACTATCCCACCCCTCAAAGGCCTGGGCAAACAGCCAGTTTTTACAGGTTCAGCAGAAAGCCAACAGACTTGGGGCCAGGCGGGCTTCCTCCGGAAGAAAGTTCCATATGACTTGACATGAGTTTGGTAGGGAGTGCAGAGTGAAGTTACTGAGGCTCTCTCCTCTCCAAAGCATCTGCAAACTAGTAGCAGAGCAAAGAAAGTAAGGGTTCCCTATACACTGAGTAAAAGTTAAGTTCTCACATCAACAAAGTTCCATCCCTTCCTGAACATTAAGAGGGTCTGGTGGTAAAGAGCCTGGAAGCTCCAAAATGAAATGAAAAATTAAGTAGTTTAGGAAGGAGTTATAGTCCCTCTTTATTACAAGGATGCAAGGGGTTTATCTCAGTCTGAGCCTAAGGGAAGGCACTAAGCTAAAATTCATTAGAACACAAGCTCAGTACCCTAGCAGCTGTGAGAAAGGTGACTCTCTCACCTCTTGGCTTATGTGAGAATTATCCCCAGAAATATTTTTTTCAAAATGGTGGAAACAATGGATTCACATAGGCCATTTTCTCACAGTGCCACTGAGTGGGAGGATGGGTGTGCACCGGTGGCAGGTGGAGGTGGGCGTGCTCCCTTTCCCATGGGAGCACACCCACCTCCACCCTTGGAACCTCCTCCATTTTGTCAGATGGCTTTGCGGGTGGGTGATGGATGGAGATGGGCGTGTGTCGGAAGTGCACACCCACCACCCATGGTATTTCCACAGGCGGACACCCATTCCACCCCCACCGCTGTGCAATGTGCACAGACGCCCACCCCCCGCACACCCAGTGGGGGAGGAATCCATGCAAAAACAGCCACAGTCCTTATTTAAACTGGGCACAGTCATGTGGTGACAGCCATTTGGCCTATGGCTTTACTGTCTCGTTAACCAAGCTCTCGCCTCTCTTAGAACCACCCTAAGATACTCTGATTCTATGGCTGTCAGCATTAGCTATGTAATTCAGTATCACAGTGACTAAATCTTTGCCGGTATCTATTCCAGAAAAATCCAAAAGAACTGGATTCTTCATTTCTCCAATTTATCTACTGTCATTATCAGTTTAAAACAGGCAATAAAAGGACTGAGCCTGAGGAAGGAACTGGGAAATATTACCAAGGAGTATATAAAACCTGCCCTTAAATAAGCCAGTCAGTATAGAACAGCAATTACCACTAGCCAAATATCTGCTAGCCCAAGAGAAAACAGCATAATAGAACCAGATGAGTCCCTGCTGTATACAAACCATTAAATCAATTACTCTATTCCCACACTCCTTAGCTAGCATTGAAAGAACTTTCATGCCTCTCCGCTCTTTGGGCAATTGGTAGCAGAGAGCCACTGACCGTGTTTGATAAAAATCATCATATGCCTGCTGGCCAGATTCAAGATGTCAGAGGAATCTATTGGTGAGTGAAGGGGTCAGCTTCCAAGTCAGTGCTGTTTTCCATTTTATCACCACAGCTTGACTTTCTGAACAGCCTTCATGCCACTAGGAGCAAGCCAGACTTCTGGGTTCTTTAAATTTTAAGCAAGTTGGGTTTATTATTCCCAAAACCTACATCAATCTTTGGATTGGGAAACTGATACGTGCATGTGCAGCCTATCATTTTCCAGTGTGGTATTCCCTCCCAGCTCCACCTGTTCAGCCACTCTAGAGAGATTTTTCTTCCTTGTCTGTGTTTGTTTATGCCTTTCACCATGAGTTGTCATTTGGCCAAGATATGCTTATTTGGCTTGTCCTAAGTGAGTCACTCTTAGTCACTTTGGTGGCTCTTCTCTCATGTTTTTCCAAAACAGTGGCAGCTTTCATCTTAAGTGCAAGTGTAAAAACTCCTGAATCTTCCCCCAGGAATCCTCCTGTGCATGGGCATGGGCTCTGTTCTCCCCACCACCCAGTATGGGCACCCCTAGAACACGGTCCAGTGCTGCCAAGCAAAATGGGGAAAAAGGTGGATCAATTCGGTGGCCTGCTCCAGGGTAACTTAAGAGTTTAAAGTTGTCCTTGCCATGCTGGCGCAGGCGCCCAATTGCTATTTCAGCATATAAAGAGCTCTTCCAGTTGCAGTCATCCTCCCCGACCACAAAGAGGAAATGACCTTTAGCTTTTTCTATGGGGATGAGGCAGCGGGAATTTGATGGATCCTTTGGGTCATCCAGGGCTTCGGAAATGTCGAAGATGCCAGTCTCAGAAATCTTGACTTTGCTCATGTTAAAGCGCAGCCCAGGCAGGGTAAGGTCACCATAATGTAGGGCAGCAGCTGTGATGGAGCTACAGCTGGAAATGCAGACTGCAGCCACCACCTGTGGCAGGAAAGTGATCATTGAAGAGGCCAATTCTGCCCCTTTTCCAGTCCCAATCACACCAATTCCTGGGCCTTTAACCTTCAGATAAACAAAAAGCCAGGGGAGAAATGTGGAGAGAAAAAGAAAAAAGGAAATGCATTAATGACAATGTTATGACAGAGAGAGAGACAAAGTAATCCAGATCTATTTTACTGGACTAACCTTCAGGTCCAAAAGCTTGCACATTCTCACCAATGAAGTTTGTCCAATAAAGGTCACCTGCCTTACTTTGTCTTCATCTCTTACATTTGGGATCACACTCTCTAGACTACAATGAGTGAAAACGGACATGCACGTAACTCGGCTTTAACACCACTTTAAAATTTCTTATGCATGTTGCAGGGCTGTATTGGCACCCTATGCACCCTATGCAGCCCTGCAACATGCATAACAAATATTAAAGCAGTGTTAAAGCCGACTTATGTGCATGTCTGTTTTCACCCAATGTTATGTCAGACATCTTGGGTCTTAATTCTTCTAGGAATATTAGACAATTCTGTAGAAAATACAGATTGGCCCCATGAACTGATGCCACAATTAGTCTCATTCTCTACTAGCTGCTTAAGAGTCTGATTTCCAGGATCTGTAAAATAGAATTTCAATAAAATCCTGCAGACTCATTCATTCTAGACTCCTGAGAGTTCAACCTCTCAGGCTTAACCCCATTATCAATTTACAAACTCTTTTTTGTCCAAAGTGGCTATAAATTCCAAGAAAAGCCCTACTTATAGCAATTTAAATTTATTTTATAGCATTCTCCTACCACACCAAAATGGCGTCTGGAGCACGTTACAACGTAATAATAATTCTCACCTCTTGTACAAATTTAGAAAATGAGAATTAAAAAAAAGAGCGTGCACCAGTGTGGTGTAGTGGTTAAGAGTGCAGTACTTGGACCAGGCAGTAGGGTGCGGCCCTGGTTCAAGTATCCCCTTAGCCATGACCTCACTTGGTGACCTTGGGCCTGTCGCAGATCTCGCAGCCTAACCTACCTCACAGGGTTGTTGTGAGGCTTAAGAGTTGAGTTAGTTAGTAGTTAATGTTACAGTTAATAAGTTTAAAGAATTGTAAGCCACTTAGAGCCTAAGGGATAGGGTGGAATAAAATCTAAATAAATAAATAATAAAACAATATAAAATCCATTTAAAATACATGGGGAAGATTAATTCAGTCCTGTCC
>QEPC01009912.1:2975545-2995172 GCA_003113815.1 Sphenodon punctatus | reverse complement strand
CTAGAAGCATCTGCCCAAATAAATTTCCCTCATCATACTCACCTTTGGATGGTGCAGCAGAAACCTAGCTGCATCCTCAAAGTATTCAAGGTGCAAATCTTTCATGACCTTGGGCAGATCCTCAAAGTCAAAATAGGGCAGAGAAAGAGCAGCAAAACCATGGGTAGCCAGAAGGCTGGATCGGAATTCAATCAAACCTCCTTCATCACCAAACATGTCAATTACCCCTGGAAAAGGGCCATCTCCTAGGAAAATTAAACAAAAGACAATGTTTTCATGCCAAAGAACTAGAGATAGTATCATGAACAACCAATGGCAAACATACAGTGAGCAAAGTTTGAAAGCTGCTTTTAGTTTTGTACTGATAGGAAATGTTTACCTCTAATAATAGTAATACTTATGGCAATATGGGATGTCTGTTCAGACTAGTAAGATCTTTTACCTACCAGCAAAAATATTAGAACCTTATTAAAAACAGCATCCCATGTATTTGCCAGACGCATCATCTTCCTACATCTAAAATACATCAAACTGCAAACCAATGGACCAACTATATAATGTTGTTGTTGCAGCCAATATAATGGCTTCTGCAGACTGAAAAATGTTTACATATTTGTGATGCTGCTAAAATAGCTGAGAGTAGATGCTTACTTCACTTTTCTACCTGTAAAAAGATGTCGCTGGTAGGGTTATTGTCTCACTGGGCCAATGACAAACACAGACCGTCTTGATATTTTTAGGATTAGTCACTAGATGGCCCTGTTGATGCATTCAAAACTAGGTCAATGCAGCTACCTAAACAGTTGGGGAGGTAATTAGCATATTTGGAACAATCATCTTCTTCTATTAGCATCAATAAGAACTATGGATATGCACTGATGGAAAAACTTCTCTCTCGGTTTTAAAGAGGAGACTTTGCAATGAATGCTTGGGGCAAGACATTATTAGGCTATGGAATGGCTAACACACACGGCTTGGAACATTTAAAAAACTGGTCAAAACTAAACAATGAAAATACACTGCAGGGAACAATCTTGCAGTGGCAGGGAATGAGCGAGACAGGCCAATTGTTCTTTTCCATCCAACTTCTGGGATGATAGTCTCTCTCATTTTTCCAACTGCTAGCCTCTAACGCTATTCATAAATGTTCACCTTTCCACTGGGGCAAAGGGAAGGGAAAGTCTGAATATGCTTCCAATTTTATAACCTGCTCTGTTAAAAATCAACTCTTTTGTTAACTACAAAGTTTTATACTTGTTTGCTTACTCGTCATTGGCAAGTGAAAAGATTCCTAAGTAAGCAAAGAATGCTAAACCATTAAGTGTCTGCAGGCTGCAATATTTCATTGAGCAACAATATCCCATCTGTATCCAGTTTTTTTATTTTAAAATAAATTAATATGCATACAGGATGTGGTTCGGTTCTCACCCAATAAAGTCAATGGAAGCTGAACAAGAAAAAGAGGATTGTATCCATAGTATCAGCGAGTAATCTCTTCAGTCTCAACATGACATCTTGCAAATGTTCTACACATGGGAACTGCAGACGCCTACCTAGTAATTCCAGCACCAAGACTGCAAACAGAAACTCCTAGACCATGGGATGTAATTTAAATGACTTGCATAAAATTATAAGTCATTCACTTTTTATTCCCAACAATTAGTATGCTAGATTCTTTTAAAGTACAGGAATTTTTTTTCTGTTTCTCCACCAAAGCAGTAAAATCCCTAGCTGAAATACAACAGAACATTCCACCAAGGAGGATAGCTTGCCATCTTGGAATTTCCAGTGCTGGAACAGCATTGCAAAACAGCCTCTGGAAGGACATATTTTGTGCTTCGCTAAAGATCTGTGGCTCCTACTGAACTCAGTGAAAATAAATGCATGTTTCCAAGGCTGGAACTTGGTCAATTATCAAAACAACATCTTGAATACAGAGGACTCAAAAGTGCTGACTAAAATCCTGATCTGAAGTCCACTGATATGGATTTTGTGGACTTTGGATCAAACCCTTCCTAGTAACCCAGGAGAAAGTGACTCCTGCCGAAATTCAACAGTGCACTTAAGGCCAACTTATAATCTTCAGTGCTTTGCTGAATCAGGGCTTATAGCATATAGACATTGATACCACTGCTAATAGCCCTAATCATTAATCAAAAACTCATCTCATGAGCACCTGTAGTTCTGGCATGTATTTGTTCTAATCTCTGCAATTGGTTTCCCTACTCATTATACTGCATGAGCAGATAATGTTTTTAGGGCCTGATAATGTTCCCTTTGGAGCCAATGGAAGATTTGTCATTGACCTAAATGGAAAAGGATTGAGTACACAATAGAATAATTTCATTGCAATGAAAACTAACCTTCTCCTGAAATGGGGAAGGTAGATCACAAGCTAGGCCCATTTTACACAGGCAGCACCTATGCATCAACACCCAGAAATCTAGGTGTTCATAGTCTCGTGTAAACACCGTGGTGGGTGTATATGCGTGCGTGCTCCTGCAAACACGCATGCACACTGACCTCCACCCATCGCACATGCATGAGCAACCGGAAAAACAGTGATTGCTCTGTGCGTGGCCTATGGCTAGAGGTGAGTGGGTGGTCAGTGTGCGCCCTACCCCCACTCACCGCACACACACTGATGAGAACACCAACACACACACACCTGCACCACAGCCCATATAAAAGGGCCCTAGTCTCCAGTGGATCATGGCATGGGGAGAGGGACCAGCCTCATCACTGTACCCCTCATCATTTAGAGGGGTATGTAAAGCTTGTACTTCAGGACTTTGGAGAATCAAACCTAGAGCGAGAAGTTGATCTGTAACAAATGCCACTCTGTCAGTGACACTGCCTGATTACATAGTCATCTTGTGCTTTACACAGGTGCTAAATACTTAGTACAAATGTCTTCATCTAAGTTTGAAAACTTGCAAAGACTTACACAAATGCTTACATTTACTTCCTTCCTTCCATAGGCATCTTGATTTGAATAGATGGGACTGCACACAGGAATTACACTAAGCACCCCCACAACATCCTTGCAGGATCAGGGCCTTCTTTGTAATGACTGCCTGCCAGTACAGAGACCATTTTCAAATTTAAAGATTAATTTAAACTAGCTGAAAAACTAAAGTGCTGCCCTACTATGAGTGGGTGGGATGAAGGGAATACAAGAAGTTGATTATTTCTGAAAGGAAGTAACATTACAAGCTATTCAGTGTATCATCTTCTGAAAGCAGAAATTCCATTTCTGTATTCAATCTATGAAAACGTCCCAACATATTTTACACAATTGCACTTCCCATATATTTGCAACCATTTTTTCCCCTCTAAACCCACTGTGCCCTGATGTTGATCTGATAAACTACCAGAAGAAACGTTCTTTTTCATGCACTACAGGTACAGACCAATTAGAAAAGACAAGTATAGTACTGCCTATAACACTACTCTGTATTCATATAGCACCTTCTGTCAGAGGAGCTCTTTATAAAGGGGAATAACCATTCAGTCCCCATTTCCCAGAAAGGAGAGTGAGAGGCAAAGGGTGCAATCTCCCTAATTAAAGTCAATGAAAGCTTTGCCATGGACTTCATAGGTGGAGGAGTGCATCCACCGACAGGCAAGACTTTAGCCCATAAAAGCAGTGTTTTCAAATGAGACGATAGCCTGCTTGAGTCCAGATTCAAACCGTGCAGCCTCCACTAGGGTTGCCATCTATCTATATTTTTTCCATGCCCCTTATGAAACATTCACGTTGCAGGGCCTGCACTGGTGCCATAGGTGTCCATGCAGGCCCTGCAACATGTATGTTTCATAAGTGGCCTGAAAACATATACATAGGTGGCAACCCTAGCCCCCACTCAGAAGTTGAGCATGTCGGTTTGTATTTCATGCGCTTGCAGGCAGCCTCCACTGNCTGTTAAAAATCAACTCTTTTGTTAACTACAAAGTTTTATACTTGTTTGCTTACTCGTCATTGGCAATGAAAAGATTCCTAAGTAAGCAAAGAATGCTAAACCATTAAGTGTCTGCAGGCTGCAATATTTCATTGAGCAACAATATCCCATCTGTATCCAGTTTTTTTATTTTAAAATAAATTAATATGCATACAGGATGTGGTTCGGTTCTCACCCAATAAAGTCAATGGAAGCTGAACAAGAAAAAGAGGATTGTATCCATAGTATCAGCGAGTAATCTCTTCAGTCTCAACATGACATCTTGCAAATGTTCTACACATGGGAACTGCAGATGCCTACCTAGTAATTCCAGCACCAAGACTGCAAACAGAAACTCCTAGACCATGGGATGTAATTGAAATGACTTGCATAAAATTAAGTCATTCACTTTTTATTCCCAACAATTAGCATGCTAGATTCTTTTAAAAGTACAGGAATTTTTTTTCTGTTTCTCCACCAAAGCAGTAAAATCCCTAGCTGAAATACAACAGAACATTCCACCAAGGAGGATAGCTTGCCATCTTGGAATTTCCAGCGCTGGAACAGCATTGCAAAACAGCCTCTGGAAGGACATATTTTGTGCTTCGCTAAAGATCTGTGGCTCCTACTGAACTCAGTGAAAATAAATGCATGTTTCCAAGGCTGGAATTTGGTCAATTATCAAAACAACATCTTGAATACAGAGGACTCAAAAGTGCTGACTAAAATCCTGATCTGAAGTCCACTGATATGGATTTTGTGGACTTTGGATCAAACCCTTCCTAGTCACCCAGGAGAAAGTGACTCCTGCCGAAATTCAACAGTGCACTTAAGGCCAACTTATAATCTTCAGTGCTTTGCTGAATCAGGGCTTATAGCATATAGACATTGATACCACTGCTAATAGCCCTAATCATTAATCAAAAACTCATCTCATGAGCACCTGTAGTTCTGGCATGTATTTGTTCTAATCTCTGCAATTGGTTTCCCTACTCATTATACTGCATGAGCAGATAATGTTTTTAGGGCCTGATAATGTTCCCTTTGGAGCCAATGGAAGATTTGTCATTGACCTGAATGGAAAAGGATTGAGTACACAATAGAATAATTTCATTGCAATGAAAACTAACCTTCTCCTGAAATGGGGAAGGTAGATCACAAGCTAGGCCCTTTTTACACAGGCAGCACCTATGCATCAACACCCAGAAATCTAGGTGTTCATAGTCTCGTGTAAACACCGTGGTGGGCGTACATGCGTGCGTGCTCCTGCAAACACGCATGCACACTGACCTTCACCCATCGCACATGCATGAGCAACCGGAGAAAACAGTGATTGCTCTGTGCGTGGCCTATGGCTAGAGGTGAGTGGGTGGTCAGTGTGCGCCCTACCCCCACTCACCGCACACACACTGATGAGAACACCAACACACACACACCTGCACCACAGCCCATATAAAAGGGCCCTAGTCTCCAGTGGATCATGGCATGGGGAGAGGGACCAGCCTCATCACTGTACCCCTCATCATTTAGAGGGGTATGTAAAGCTTGTACTTCAGGACTTTGGAGAATCAAACCTAGAGCGAGAAGTTGATCTGTAACAAATGCCACTCTGTCAGTGACACTGCCTGATTACATAGTCATCTTGTGCTTTACACAGGTGCTAAATACTTAGTACAAATGTCTTCATCTAAGTTTGAAAACTTGCAAAGACTTACACAAATGCTTACATTTACTTCCTTCCTTCCATAGGCATCTTGATTTGAATAGATGGGACTGCACACAGGAATTACACTAAGCACCCCCACAACATCCTTGCAGGATCAGGGCCTTCTTTGTAATGACTGCCTGCCAGTACAGAGACCATTTTCAAATTTAAAGATTAATTTAAACTAGCTGAAAAACTAAAGTGCTGCCCTACTATGAGTGGGTGGGATGAAGGGAATACAAGAAGTTGATTATTTCTGAAAGGAAGTAACATTACAAGCTATTCAGTGTATCTTCTGAAAGCAGAAATTCCATTTCTGTATTCAATCTATGAAAACGTCCCAACATATTTTACACAATTGCACTTCCCATATATTTGCAACCATTTTTTCCCCTCTAAACCCACTGTGCCCTGATGTTGATCTGATAAACTACCAGAAGAAACGTTCTTTTTCATGCACTACAGGTACAGACCAATTAGAAAAGACAAGTATAGTACTGCCTATAACACTACTCTGTATTCATATAGCACCTTCTGTCAGAGGAGCTCTTTATAAAGGGGAATAACCATTCAGTCCCCATTTCCCAGAAAGGAGAGTGAGAGGCAAAGGGTGCAATCTCCCTAATTAAAGTCAATGAAAGCTTTGCCATGGACTTCATAGGTGGAGGAGTGCATCCACCGACAGGCAAGACTTTAGCCCATAAAAGCAGTGATTTCAAATGAGACGATAGCCTGCTTGAGTCCAGATTCAAACCGTGCAGCCTCCACTAGGGTTGCCATCTATATATATTTTTTACATGCCCCTTATGAAACATTCAAGTTGCAGGGCCTGCACTGGTGCCATAGGTGTCCATGCAGGCCCTGCAACATGTATGTTTCATAAGTGGCCTGAAAACATATACATAGGTGGCAACCCTAGCCCCCACTCAGAAGTTGAGCATGTCGGTTTGTATTTCATGCGCTTGCAGGCAGCCTCCACTGGCAGAGCCAGCGAGAGCAGAGAGAGGCGCAGGAAGCATTTGCTCCTTGAACGCTCTAGGATTTCCATCCACAACTCTATGGTGCTGGCTGACTTGTACTCGCATAGGCGTTGCACGCAACCTAATTAACTGGATGTGGACACGTAGGTGCACATTATTCCACATTGCATGCTCCACATTCTCCGAGACCTTGCCATGAGCAAGGGCTGTGGATCCGGTGGGTGGAGGCCACGTGGCTAGTGGGGGTGAACACCTAATAAACAGGAAGGTGGACATTCACGCAGTGGGCTATTGTCTTGTTTGTTTACACCCAAACTCACCTGGAGGGAGAAACAGGCTGCCTCTCACACTGCCCTCTTTGAGTCTAATCCTCCGCACTCCAGGGGCAGTGAACCACCTTTCCACAGGAGCCTTGGCTATTAGCTGGCCTGGCATAGCCCCGGGCTGGCTGTGCCCTTGGTGCACTGACACCTCCACCTTCATGGGGGTCTCCACCCGCTTGGGCACCAGCCTCTGGAAGGGTTTCTCCATGGCTGCGGGGGAGAGGCTCCAGAAGAGCCCCATAGGCTCCACCCCAGTGTAGTCTCCCCCCTGGGAGGGGTCTCTGGAGAGGTCCACTTCCCCACGGCTGTCCGTTTGGTAGTGGGCACAGGAATCGAAGAGGCAGCCCTGCTCACTGGCCACCAGCGCTCTCAGGGTCACTTGCTGCGAGGACGGGAGCCCCAGCACCTGAGTCTTCACGGGCTCATCGGCCAAGCCAGCGCTGGGGGTGACAGCCACAGTCGTCGCCACCCCCCTGCTGCGACTGCAGCCCCTCTCTAGGGAGCGCCTCAGCCCAGGGAGGCAGCTGCTCCAGCCTCGAGCCGCGGACACTCGCCACATAGCGAACCGCTCTGAGGAGCAGCCAGCCCGGGTCTGCCAGGCGCTGGAGGGAGCGACCTCTGCTCTGCTCGCTCTGCTCTGCCAGCCCTCCTCCACGTGAAGCAAGAGGCAACCTCAATCAATCCCGGAGTGCGAGCTCCAGGCATGGACACAGAGAGAGCCGAAGGTTGCTACCTTGTAAACAAGGTTCTTCGAGATGGTTCCGAACATTCTCACAAATGGGTTTGCGCTTGCGCGCCCTTTTCTTACTGGCAGTTACCAAGCTCATTAGCTGAAAACGTATGACGTACACACGCCCCACACTATATAAGGCACTCTCCCGCCTAAGCCTAACAGTTCCTTCCAACCCTGAGAATGCCTGAGAAAATTTCAAGCGGGGTCGGAAGGGTGGGCATTTGTGAGAATGTTTGGCGCCATCTCGAAGAACCTTGTTTACAAGGTACCAACCTTCTGTTCTTCTTCGAGTGGCTCCTCTCATTCTCACAAATGGGAGAATACCAAGCCTAGTGACAGGTGGTGGGGAGAAATTTTCTGTGTATATATAACATTAGTATCATCTCTTCTAAAATCTTTTTGAGCAGATAATAGAGCATAACACAAGAGTGAATAAACATGAAATTGAATGTCCTTAGACTAAAAACAAAACACTATTAACAACAATAGTTAATACAATGAATACATATGTTCCAAGAGGGAAGATGCTGCTGTTGTGGCACATTGGCAGATAGAATGGCTCACTCAAGGAGGAATGCTCATGGGAGACTAAATGAATAGCAGAGTGGTGGATAAAGGTGGTAGGAGAACTCCAAGTGGCAGCTCTACAAATTTCTTGTGGGGTCACATTGGAGAATGCTGCTGTAGATGCCCCTGTAGCCCTAACAGAATGAGCCCTAAGATTGGGCGGGGGAGGGCGCTCTTTTCATAAGCAGAGGTAATCACACATACCAACCACTTAGAAATGGACTGAGATGAAACCTTTGTACCCAAACTTTTAGGGGAAGGAGATGTTGGAAATACATTCCTTTGGTTACATCCCCCCTAAGCACCTCATCCTGTTTGTTTGCTAGAAACGGCAGGAGTAGACAGACAGATCAGGGAACCCTTCCTCCATCCTATTTGTCCTACTCCTGTCAGGACCTGATTGGTCAATCTCCTCCCCCAGGAGATTTCTCATCTCTTTGTGTCTTAGAGAGTTTCCTTCCTCCCTCTTGAACACACCTAGTCTTAGGACTTAGCATAGATGTAGGTCTTTCCTATCCTACATGTATTTCCTAATAAAGCTACTTAAGCTTAAGTATGCTTCCTGCCTGCTTATTGATGATTAGCTACTCACACTCCTCTGTAAACTCTGCATTGGGCAAATGGATGCAATGATCTCACAGTCCTTGCATTTCCAACAGGGTTATGGGCCCAGACACCCAAAAGGCAGCGCAGAGTGAGTAAAATTGAGTGCTAGCATTAATCTTAAAGGCAGAAAAGAAAAGAAAGATTTTAGTCTCTGTGACCATGGATTCTATGCTGAAGGTCTCCATTCCAGAGAGGCTCACTGGAGCAACAAACTATGAAGCTTGGAGTCATAATGCAAGGATGGCACTGGGAGGACAAGGCCTAAGGAAAATGCTGGAGTCCAACAGACCTACAGATGCAGGGGCAGCACAAGAACTCTGGGATGAGAAAAATGACAAAGCTATGGCAATCATCTCAATGTCGGTGAGTCAGCGTTTACATGTGCACATACGTGACAAGTTAACTGCAAAAGATATGTGGGAAATTTTACAGAGACTGTATCAAGGGAAGTCAAATATATCAAAGATACAAATGCTTAAAAGACTTTGTAATATGAGAATGGATGAGAGTGAAGATTTTTCAGCTCATGTTAATGGCCTGCTTGAACTAGTCAGGAGACTGGAAAATCAAAAGCTGAATTTACCAGATGAATTGATAGTGGCATTTCTGCTGAACTCTTTACCACCAACTTTTCAAACAGTATGTCAGATAATAGAAATGCAGGATAACCAATCTTTGGATGTTGTTATTCAGAAACTTGAGGAATTTAATATGGCTCAAACTAATGAACAGCCAAACTTTTCCTCACAGCTTGCCTGCAAGGCAGCTGAGAACAAGAAGCCTTTTGCAAATTCAAAAGGATCTGCAAGAGTTAAGCGTTGCTTCAATTGCGGGGAAACCACGCATCTCGCATATCAATGCACCAAGCAAGAAGTTCCCAGCTTCTCTGCAAAGAACAAAGGGAGTCATGATAGGGCTTTCAGCCTGGTTGAGGAAAAAGCATCTCAACTTAAAAATGTGGAAGGAATAGAATGTGAGACTGCTTCACATGATTTCTTTGTTGATTCTGGAGCAACTAAAAATCTTATAAAGGACAAAGACAGATTTATTGATCTGGATAGGACTTATAGAACTCCTATAAGATTGGCTAATGGAGAGAAAGTTTATTGTCAAGGAAGAGGCAGGGCTAAACTCATATGTCATCTGGGAAACGGTGAGGAAATGAAAGTTACCATTGAAGAAGCTCTATATGTCCCAGAATTGGATCATAATTTTATAAGTGTCAAGTATGCTGTACAGAAAGGTTTTGCAGTGCATTTTGAAGGGAAATATTGCAGAATTTCAAAGGAAAAGGAGCTTTTTATGCGAGGAATGCTGGATTCAAATGGCCTATTCAAGGTAGATTGCTTGCAACAGGATCAGTATGCAAATGCTGCAAAAGATTGCAGACATAAGAACTGTGAAAGCAAATGGCACAGAAGGATGGGCCATAGAAATGCAGATGTGTTGCATGCACTTCCAGACCTAGTTAAACATTTTAAAATGAACTCATGTGCAACTAAAGATGAGAGATGTGTTTGCTGTGTAAAAGGAAAGGGAACTAGGCCCTCCTTTCATCAGAGCAAGGAGGAAGCCACACAGCACCCCCTACAGCTCATTCATAGTGATATCTGTGGTCCTATGAAGACAAAAACAATTGCAGGAAACCAGTATGCATTGACTTTCATAGATGATTTTTCCAAGTTCACGTTCACTTACTTGATTAAAGAGAAAAGTCAGGTGCTGGAGAAATTTAAGGAATATGTTGCAAGAGCCAGCAATAAGTTTGGAAGATCACCTCAGATCCTAAGGTCAGATAATGGAGGTGAATATGTTTCAAAACAGATGAAAGAATTTTTGAAGCAAAAAGGAATTGAACACCAGACAACCATCCCGCATACACCAGAACAAAATGGAGTAGCAGAAAGAAAAAATCGCTCTCTCATAGAGATGGCGAGATGTATGCTTTTGGATGCGAATCTGCCAAACAAATACTGGGGGGAAGCAGTAATGACTGCCACATACCTGCAGAACAGGCTCCCAACCAAAGGTGCAAAAGCAACACCTTATGAACTATGGCATGGGAACAAGCCCAGTGTGGGGCACATTAGAGTGTTTGGCTCTAAAGCCTATGCTTATATCCCAAAGGCCAAAAGGACCAAACTTAACACCAGATGTGAAGAAGGGATACTTGTTGGCTATGCACAAGGATGCAAGGGATACAGAGTAATGGACACTGACACTGGAAATGTGAAGATAAGCAGTGTGGTCTATTTTGATGAAAATGAAAAGGGAAGCACTGATCAAATGCCAGACCTAATGAGGCCAAGTTCATCAAGACAGAAAAAGACTGCAGAACTGCAGATAAAAGAGGAAGCTGAAGTTTCATTTGATTTGACCATGTTCAATCAACCTGAACCAGAAGGGGGCACTGACACCAACACTGATGCTGATGCTGAAACTGAAGCAGAACCAGAACTGGAACCAGAAGATAACACTGATGCTGATACTGAAACTGAAGCCGAAGCAGAACCAGAACCAGAAGTGAGACGTTCTGAAAGACACAACAAAGGAGTGCCAGCAGCGAGATTCTCCTATGCGGCAAAAGTGGAGGAACCACAGGAGCCCTCAACATGGCAAGACATTCAAAAAATGCAAACCAGTGAGGCGCGCAAATGGAGAGATGCTGCCAAGGAAGAAATTGAGTCTCTTAATGAAAATAAAACATGGACACTCACAAAGCTACCTGAAAACAAAAAGGCCATTGGATGCAAATGGGTCTTCAAGACCAAGCATAATGCAGAAGGGGAAATCACGCGCCACAAAGCGAGATTAGTGGCCAAGGGATATTCCCAAAAATACGGCGAAGACTACGACGAAACCTTTGCTCCAGTAGTAAGGCACACCACAATAAGAACACTCCTCAGCATAGCAGCTGCAAGAAAAATGGAAGTGCAGCACTTAGACGTGAAGACTGCATTCCTACATGGTGATATCAAAGAGGATATCTACATGCAGCAGCCGCCGGGATTTAAAGAACCTGGGAAGGAGGAACTTGTGTGCAAACTTCAAAAGAGTATCTATGGTTTAAAGCAAGCAGCGAAAGCCTGGAACGAAAAATTGAATCAATTGCTCCTTAAGGAGGGGTTCATACAGGGAGAAGCTGACCCCTGCCTATACTCAAGGTTCAGAAATAAAAGGAGGACATACATTCTAACTTATGTGGATGATCTGATTGTATGCCATGAAAACAAACGAGATTGTGATGAAATCGTCAGGAATCTGAACAAAGAAATAGAGGTGAAAGACTTGGGAGGTATCACTTACTATCTTGGAATACAAATAGAACGAGAAAAAGATGGAAGTTTCCTTCTCAATCAAAAACAAAAGATAAAGGACATTTTAGAATGCCTAGGCATGACAGAGGCTAATGAAGTGGGGACACCTATGGAAACAAATTTCCTAAGCCAGGAAGGCAACGACGAGCCCCTACCACAGGACAACCAGTACAGAACTGCAATTGGCAAAATGTTGTATGTAGCCACCGTCACAAGGCCAGACATTGCCGCTGCTGTAGGAATACTAAGCAGAAAAGTAAGTGCACCAACCCAAAGGGACTGGATAGCAGTCAAGAGAATAGCACGGTACCTGAAGGGCACAATGCATTTAAACTTAAAACTACCAGCAAGCGAGAACCCCAGATTGATGGGCTATATGGATGCGGACTGGGCCGGAGACAAGACTGACTGCAAATCTGTGAGTGGAAATGTATTTCTGTATGGAGGCGGAGCAATCAGTTGGACTAGCCAGAAGCAGTCATTAATTGCCCTTTCATCCACAGAAGCAGAATTTATTTCAGCCACTCAAGCATGTCAAGAGGTAGTATGGCTACACAGACTACTAAAGGACTTTGGAATAGACGAACCAAAGCCAACTGAGATGTATGAGGACAATCAAAGCTGCATTCAGCTTACGAAAATGGAAAAGATAAAGCCAAGGTCGAAGCACATCAACACCAAGCGTCACTATGTGAGAGAAGCGCAAGAAAAAGGACTTGTTGAACTGATTTATTGTCCTACAGAGGAAATGATAGCTGATGTGCTGACCAAACCGCTACCCAGAGACAATTTCCAGAGGCTACGAGAAGCATTGGGAATTGTCAGCAGTGCACATAAATGATTCGGTGCACGGGACGATGAGAAGGGGTGTTGGAAATACATTCCTTTGGTTGCATCCCCCCTAAGCACCTCATCCTGTTTGTTTGCTAGAAACACCAGGAGTAGACAGACAGATCAGGGAACCCTTCCCCCATCCTATCTGTCCTACTCCTGTCAGGACCTGATTGGTCAATCTCCTCCCCCAGGAGATTTCTCATCTCTTTGTGTCTCAGAGAGCTTCCTTCCTCCCTCTTGAACACACCTAGTCTTAGGACTTAGCATAGATGTAGGCCTTTCCTATCCTACATGTATTTCCTAATAAAGCTACTTAAGCTTAAGTATGCTTCCTGCCTGCTTATTGATGATTAGCTACTCACACTCCTCTGTAAACTCTGCATTGGGCAAATGGATGCAATGATCTCACAGTCCTTGCATTTCCAACAGGAGATACAAACAAGTTATTGGACTTCCTAATGGAAGCGGTTCTGTCCAGGTAAGCTAACACTGAACGTTTAACATCAAGCGTGTGTGCCAAAGCAAGAGTCTCTGATTCATGGGGAGGGGGGCAAAACTGGGGAAGAATAATCTTTTGAGATAAATGAAAATTAGAGACCTGCTTGGGGATAAACGAGGGATGAGCTGAGATTTCCAATCTGTCAGGGAAGACCTGCAAATAAGGCTCCCGCATAAATATAGCAGCGAGTTCGCTTACCCTCCTTAGTGAGGTGACCGCTACCAAAAAGCAGGTTTTTAGAGTTATATCCCAGAGAGATCACTGGTGCAAAGGTTCATAGGGCAACCTAGTTAAACTGTCAAAGACCATAGGAAGGTCCCACTGGGAAATCGGCTGTTTAAATGGGGGGAAAACTTTGTTGATGCCCCTAAAAAGGACTTCATTAAGGGATGGAAGAACAAGGATTCTGAACTGCTTAAGGTAACTTGTCTAGATATAGCAGAAAGGTGGACTCGTAGGGAAGCGAGGCAGAGACCACCCTCAGCAAGGTGAAGCAAGTATTGTAATACAAGCTGTACAGACAGGTGGGTCTCAGAGAAGGAATTTTCTCCGAGCCAATAGGAAAACCTCTTCCACTTCGAGGCATATGACTTTCTGGTAGAGGGCTTAATGTCATTATCTAGAATAAAGGTCAGTTTATAATGACAATTTAAATTGTACAGATCTTCCAAGCATGGAGGTTAAGTCGAGGAATATCTGGGTAGGGTGAGTTCTCGTGGCTGAGGGACAACAGGTTCCGGTCGCTCCCTAACGGAAGGGAGTCCTGAGACAAAGACTGAAGGTCTAGAAACCAGATCTGCCTGGGCCAGAATGGGGCTATCAGGATTAGGTTCGCATCCTGTAGCCGAATCTTGTGCAATACCTTGGGTAACAACGGGAAGGGGGGGAAGGCGTAACAAAGCTGAGGTTCCCACCGAAGAGCGAAGGCATCCCCCAGGGATGAGGGGTCGTGGCCCGCTCTGGAACAAAAGAGGGGACACTTTGTAGTCGTGATCGTGGCGAATAGATCCAAGTGTGGAGAGCCCCATCGGAGGAGAAGGCGATGATAAACACGAGGGGACAGCTGCCACTCGTGATTGTCCTGATTGAGGCGACTCAATATGTCCGCCCTGGTGTTCTCCTTGCCTGCCACGTGGTGAGCTAAGAGATGTATCCCCTGAGCCCTTGCGAAGTGCCAGATTTTTAAAGCAATGCGACATAGGTCTGGGGACCTTGTCCCTCCCTGTTTGTTTAGATACCATACTGATGTCATATTGTCGCAGGCAACCGACACTACCAAGCCGCTTAGATGAGTTTGAAAATGTTTTAGAGAATTTAAAATAGCAATGATCTCTAAGAGGTTGATGTGTAGCTCCCTCTGAGAGCTGTTCCACGATCTCAAGATGTCGATCTGGTGGAGATGCGCTCCCCAACCTGTTGAGGAAGCATCAGTAGTTAAGATGCAATCAGGCACAGGATCGATAAAAGGCAAGCTGGCCAAGACAAAATGCTTAGTATTCCATACCGACAGAGAATCTAATATCTGTCTGGTGATCCTAGTGGGAGGATCATAGATAGGGTTGAAAACACTGAGGAACCAGAGTTGGAAAGGCCTCATAAAGAGCCTGGCAAAGGGAGTGGTAGAGGTCTGTCTCTTATACACATCTAGATGTGTATAAGAGACAGCTTTTAGTGGGAGGATCATAGATAGGGTTGAAAACACTGAGGAACCAGAGTTGGAAAGGCCTCATAAAGAGCCTGGCAAAGGGAGTGGTAGAGGTAGTAGAGACCATTAAACCAAGTAGGCGTTGAAAATATTTAATGGGCTGACGTCTGTGCCTTGAGAGTGAACAAATCATGGCAGAAATGTCCTGAAATCTCTCAAGTGGAGCGAAGACTCTACCAGCAGTGGAGTCTAGTATAGCCCCTATGTAGGAGATACGCTGGGAAGGGGTAAGGTGGGACTTTTGTTCGTTTACAGTCAGGCCCAAATTGTGGCAAAGCTGAAGAGTAAAGGAGACTACCTTAGAGACAGCAGCAGGCGAATCAGCGACTAGCAGCCAATCATCTAGGTACAGGTAGATGGGAAAACCTGGTCGCCTAATGTA
Source organism: Sphenodon punctatus (assembly GCA_003113815.1). NCBI lineage: Eukaryota > Metazoa > Chordata > Lepidosauria > Sphenodontia > Sphenodontidae > Sphenodon > Sphenodon punctatus. Next base: position 2,979,580 of record QEPC01009912.1, on the reverse strand, counting down.
CGCTATTACCGGGGCGATGACCTTAGTAAAAACCCTAGGGGCTGAGGATAGGCCGAAAGGCAGAGAGGCAAACTGGTAGTGCTGGTTATCCTATAGAAACCTAAAGAGTTTTTGGGAGGAAGGATGGAGGCGAACGTGAAAATAAGCATCCCTCAAGTCAATAACAGCATACCACTGTCCTAGTCTCAAGTGAGACTTTAAAGATGCTAAGGTGAGCATTTTAAATTTAAAATAAGACACAAAATGATTAACTCCTCTAAGGTCCAAAATGGGCCTGTGACCTCCATCCTCCTTGTCCACAACAAAATAGTTAGAATAGCATCCATTTCCCCTCTCCTGGGAGGGAACCAATTGTATCACACCCTTTAGATAAAGATCAGAAATTTCTTTATTTAGAACTTGTTTTTGCATAAAAGACAGGTTAACAGGGGCAGAGGGTCCAAAACTGGGAGGCAACTCAGAGAATTGAACCTTATTCGCAAACAAGATCACCCCAAGCACCCAACTGTCAGAAGTTATGAATTCCCAACAGGGGAAGGCAGAGACTAAAGACAACTGAAAATCTATGTGACCCAATGACTTCTGGCTGGGAGAGCCTGGGCGAGACATTAATTGTCACCTCCTTCCCCTGTTCGAGGGGGCAGAGAAAGGCTGCTTGTAACCAGGTCTCTGTTTGGCAGAGTTGTAGGGGTAGCGAGGCTTGCCAGCAAAATTGTAGGAGGAAGAGGAGGCCGAAGGATAATACCTCCTGGTGTACTGTTGGGAAGGAGGATAGTAAGGGCGTTGAGAAGCTGGAAGGAAGACTGCGCCTGATAAGATGATATGAGGATGACGGCTGATCCCTCTGAACCATTTTCATTTTATACGCCGTCGCTTTGGATTTTTGAATTTTATCTAATACATCATCTGTATCTTTTGCAAAAAGTCCAGATTGCTCAAATGGAAGGCTCTCAATCCTAGCTCTATGATGGTAATCGAGCTTAGTGCCCCTGAGCCAGGCAAATCTTCTGGTTACCACCGCGTTAGCAACAGAGCGGGCAGCAGTGTCCGAGGAGTGCCGGGCATTGTGCAGTTGGAATCGTGCAGTAGAGGAGCCTTCGGCACAGAGGGACTATAGGGCCTTTCGCTTATCCCTAAGGCAGGGTAGGGTAAGTTTCTTGACTTCGTTCCAGAGGTAATGCTGGAAGGTACCCATACCCGCAGCATAATTGGCCGTCCTCATAAGCATTGTCGAGGAGGCAAAGTTCTTTCTGCCAAACACATCTGTTTGGCGATTATCCCTGTCAGCAGGGGATGTCTCCTGTGTTCCCTTTTGGAATTTCTCAGCCGAAGCTGAAACTATAAGGGAATTTGGAGGGGTATATCTAACAAAAATAGAGTCCTTCTCTGGTGGGAAAAGGTAGAAGGAACTATTGGAAGGCAACACAGGCTGGATACTGGTTGGTGTTGCCCATAGCCTCTCAGCCTCAGAAGCATGCTTCTTTAGGAGAGTAAGAGTAAGCTTGGTTTGTACAGGCTTATCAACCAAAGAATAGGCAGGGTCTGCCTCATGCTCAGCAATCAGGATAGTGGTGAGGTTTAAGGTTTCAGAAAACCTCTTCAGGAGTTTTTGGAACTCCCAATGTTCTTGTGACACTACAGACGCTGGTGGCCCCTGGACATCATCAGACGGAGGGGGGAGGGGGGAAGAGAGATTCGTCCTCAGGAGCAACCACAACATCAACACTAGCAGTGTCTATATCTGATTCTAATGGAGCCTCAGGGTCAGGGAGTGGCTCCTCTTCGTCCCTTGGAAGGCAGCAACGATTTGAGGAGCTGGGCTCTATAAAGCCTCCTATGGGCTACCTTCTTTTTATTCCTTGCCATATGCCGCCGAAAAGCCTCAGCGGCGCACACAAAAAACTCCCAAGAGGCTACCGGCGTCGACGGAGCTGTTGTAGGCATCGAAGCGGTGCCACGGGCTGGATGGCGATCTCTCGACGTCGAGTGTCGTCGACGTCGAGGTGAAGTAGGAGGTCAAGGATCTCTCGACGTCGAGCAGTGTCGACGTCGAGGTGAAGTAGGAGGTCGAGGATCTCTCGACGTCGAGCGATGTTCCTGTGGAGGTGATGTCGACGTCAAGGGTGGACGTCGACGCTGAGGGCTGCGACCTCGAGAGGGCGATGGAGGGGCAGGCTCTGGAGGCACTTGAGGTCAAGACTTGTCTGCAGAAACCCTAATCAATTGTTGGAAACAGGAGACTAGCAGGCTAGTGTCTTTTTTCCTGGAAGCCTCCATCCGCTCCAGAAATCTCAGAGTAGTGTCGGGGTTCTGACGGGTCTTAAGGTGCTCTTCCTGAGGCCGAGGTCGCGACTCGGGCTGTGGGGTTGCTAGCCATTGGAGATGAGGCGACTGGTAAGGCGAGCCAAAATATCGAGGATCAACCTCTTCCTCAGCAGTATAGAGGGGAGAAATAATGTGAACAGGAAGAGATAGCGAAGCAGAGGCTGCCGCTAAAAATCCCTCATCATCAGATGACAGCAAAGGGGACAACGAGTGATCCACCAGAATGGTAGGCTCTAGCCCTTGATCAAAAAGACCTCTCTTAGGAGAAGGAGAGGCGGCAGCTATACGACGAGACGTGGAGGGCAAATTAGGGCTAGCCTCCGAGGCAGCTGAGGCACTAGGGCCCGCTGAAATGGTCTCCACCGCTCCCACACTAGGCACATTAGGAGAGGGCGACCGGGTTCTGCGCCTCTTGTCGGACTTACTGGAAGCCTTCAGTTTGTCCTCCATCTCCTTCAGGAGCGCAGGGAGTTGAATTGTCCTTTCCCTCAAAGTCTTTGCCTTGAGGTGAAGGCAATCAGGGCACTGTTGCGGGTCGTGATGAACTCCCAAGCATGCAAGGCACTGATTATGAGGGTCTTTGGTCGGCATCTTGCGACCACAGGAAAAACGTTTTTTTGAACGAATGTTTCACCAAAGAAGACATAATGAGCCAATAACTACTGGTAAGCCGCGAAGCGGTTGGAAGGAACTGTTGGGTTTAGGCTTAGTGCCTTATGTAGTGTGGGGAGTGTGTACGTCATACGTTTTCAGCGAATGAGCTTGGTAACTGCCGGTAAGAGAAGGGCGCGCAAGCGCAAACCCATTTGTGAGAATGGGAGGAGCCAGTCGAAGAAGAATCTTTGTTGGCACCACCCCAGCCATGGCAGGGAGCGCCTGGGGGAGGGGGGAGGAGAGCTAGGCTAAGCGGCTGTGGGGGGGAGGAGAGCTAGGCTAAGCGGAGAACACATGGAGCAGGCATTTAGAAGGAAGGAGCAGCGCCCGTCTCTCCCCCTCCAGGGAAGAAGAAGAGAAAAGGCAGTGGCACCTCTTGGCTTCCCACACAGGGGAGGAGAACGAAGGTCCCATCTTCCACATCAATTGGATATCAGCCCCCCCTCTCCAAAACCCTGTTTTCACAAGAGGTCAAACAATGTAACAACTTTGATTTAATTAAATGTCAGTGCACGAAGGGCACAGCCAGACCGGGGCTATGCCAGGCCAGCTAATAGCCAAGGCTCCTGTGGAAAGGTGGTTCACTGCCCCTGGAGTGTGGAGGATTAGATTCAAAGAGGGCAGTGTGAGAGGCAGCCTGTTTTTCTCTCTTGCATCTCATCTTTAATTTATACCCTGCACTCTCCCGACCAAAGTGGGCTCAAGGCGGCTCACATCAATAATAAATACAATATTAGGGTTTTTATCCCACGCAGGGGAAACCCAACACTAAATACATAATAATACACAAGAAGACCCTACCCTCCCATTTAACATTTCAAATATCTAACAATATGCCGTACTAACCCATCCCAATACCCACTTTACCAGTCACAAACCATCCTTCCTTCCATCCCCTGCTGCCACCAGGGGTAGGCCTCCCTCTCCACTCCTCTCTCACAGGGGGGGGGGCAGGGCTCCTCACAACTTTCCCCATGGATTTGTCATAAGTGTCCTGGAAAAAATTGCCCATACAACAACCCTCCTCCGCCCCCAACCTCTGTGCAGCCCCTCAGA
>QEPC01009912.1:2943335-2974947 GCA_003113815.1 Sphenodon punctatus | reverse complement strand
GGGGGGGGGATAGAAGAGAGAGAGAGATATTCTCCCTCCAGGTGAGTGGAAAAAGCTTGGGTGTAAACATTTAATTAAATCAAAGTAACTACTCCACTTTGGTAGCATTCAGAAAGTGTAAACCGAAGTCCTTCTGTATCAATTTCCCCGGTAGTTTAGATCTAATGACTACTGTACCCCTTACGCTGATACGTATTCACATGAACAGTTACTTTGGTCACTTGTTCCTATAATTTGATGCATTTGGGCCTTGCTTTAGTCCTGAAGTGTTCACATGAACAGCATGCTAGACCAAAGTAATTCAGATGAAAAAAGAGAGTATGTACTCCTGGAAAATTAGGAGTACATGCCCCCCTTCATTTTTGTATTTCAAAGTAACTATTCATACAGTTGGTGTGAACTATTGGTGATCTCAGTTCAGTGATCATTACTTCTCAGGGGCAAAACTGACATATTACTACTTCAGTTTACACTGTCTGAATACTACTGAAGTGGAGTAGTTACTTCAGTTTAATGAAGTTGAAGTAGTTACTTTGTTTACCTCTTTCAAAACATGGCTTTCAAAACACAAAACTGAAGGGAAATAGGTACTCCTGATTTTTCAGGATTACATATTTCTCTTCCAACTCTTGAATAATGCTGGGTTTGTGCTCTGTTCATCTGAACACTTTAGGAGTAAAACAGAAATGTGGCTCAGCTACATAGAATTAACTGTTCATCAGAATATGGCTTAAGAGGTTCTCATGCTAGGGGAGAAAGAAGAGTATCTGGGCATGAGAAGCAGCCATTTCTAAATTGGTAGGATTGCAAGTGCGAGTGTGTGTGATAAGACAAAGGGCAAGGTGAGGCGAGGGAGCAAGGTTTACACATAGGGTGTATTAAAACAAGATACATCCATGCATGGTCCTCCCACCATCCACGCTTCCAACTGCTTGTGTGATGGTGGTGCATGGGGAGGTGCACTCCCATGACCCGTGTAGAGGCCACTTATAGCCACACACAGCGCACTCCTGAAAAATCTGGAGTGCCTCATGTAGGCCAGGGTGGCCGCTTCCGTGGGCAGGGCAGCCATGCAGGGAGCCACTTGTGTAAAGCGCTCCCCATGCACGTTGCGCGTCTTGAGCACCAAACAGCCACACCACTCTGCAGCTATGGACACGCGCCCCCCCCCCCGCCAGTTGTTTAAAAATACACATACACCTGGGTGATAGAGGGGCCTTCAAATGCCAAAGACAAAGTAGGGATCCAGTCTAAAAGATTTGAGAACCACTGCTTTAGTACATTCTACGCTGTGCTGCACACACACAAGAGACAAACTGCAGTATTCCTAGTCTTTAAACTACAAAAATCATGAATTATGCACTTTAAAAAGCACAAGATTGGCTTAAAAAGTTGAGATTTAAAAATTAAAATTGAGTTTATTAGGGTTCTGAACCTTTAGGGGGGGTCATATTGCAGTTGTTTTCATAAGAAGTGCCATACCAGGTCAGACCAATGGTCCATCTAGCCCAGCATCCTGTCTCCGACAGTGGCCAATCACAGTGGCTTGGGAGAAGCACCCTAGGTCATAATGGGGGATCCATTCCCTGTTGTTTCCCCCCAGCTCCCGTCATGTTCCCTGATCGTGTCTGGCCAATAGCTGCTTTATTCAATCTTTATTCTGCTACTATTAGGGCTACAAACTTTTATTAAAATAAAACAAAACTGTGATTCTCATGCTCTCATCACAAAACAGTTTGGTGTGTGGTGCCATCAATATGCTGATGACATCCAACTTTACCTCTCCTTTTCATCCGATCCAGATCCAGTAGTCTCAGTGCTTACCCCGTTTGGCAGCTGTTGGGGACTGGATGAGGGGGCCCCGACTGAGGCTGAATCCTGACACGATGGAGGTGACGCTAGTGGGTAAGGCAGTGGGTGTGGCATCCCGTCATTGATGGTGTTTCCCTCCACTGATCCCCCCGCAGGTTCGTAGTCAGAGCATGCTCAATTCCCAACTCTTCCTAGATGTCCAGGTAGAGGTCGTGGCAAGGAGCATAGTCCACCAGTTACATCTGGTGCGGTGGCTTCAGCCGTACATCTCAGACTCTGACCTGGCCACTGATTGTTCATGCTTTCATTACCTCGAGACTGGACTACTGTAACACACTGTATGTGGGGCTACCCTTGGTGACAGTTCAGCTGCAGCTGGTGCAGAATGCAGGGGCCCAGATCAACATGAGCGCATTACACCAGTGCTCAGTACTGGCTGCCTAGTCTTCCAGGCTTGATTTAAGGTGTTGGTGTTTACCTATAAAGTCCTATATGACTTAGGCCCCACTTACCTGAAGGACTGCATCACTCCCCAGGCTCTTGACCAGCGCCTGCGATCTGCCAGAAACGCCCTCCTTGAAGTTCTCGGGGGGGGGGGGGGGGGNCCAGCAGAGGCTCAGATGGCTCCGGCCCTCTCCTCCTTTCAGTACTGCAAGACCTGGTTGTTCTGCCAGGCTTTTGGTGAAGGAGATGGGTGGGTTGCATTTTTTACTTGCCCTGATGTCCTTATTGGGATTGGTGGTTTTACTGTTATGTATTTATTTTCATTTATTGTATTTATTGTTTTTATATTTTTATAAACTGTTAGATGCCCTGAAGTTCTCTGCAGGAGGGGCGGGGTATAAATTATGGTAATAAATAATTAATAAAATAAATAAAACATCATTTCAGGCTTTTAGAAAGCATTAAAATTACAAGATTTGGGATTAGATTGCAAGCTAGCAAGCCTAAGATTAGTTTCCACTAAACTGAAACAGCAGAAGAGACCCTCCTTCCCTACCTCATAGCCAAACCATATTTTAAACCATGATTTTGTTTTGACATCTGTCTTCTAGTTGGTGAAATATCACTGCTGGCAGATGAAGACCAATAAAACAACAAAAACAAGCAATTTTCACTTTTAAAATCATATGATTGTCAATATTACCTCTTTGGCAGCTTATGCTACTTTAGAAAAATTACTTTAATAATTTTCTCTCATCCCTGTCAGACAGGCTCCTACAGGTGGAAAACCAAACAGATGGTCAAGGTGGGGCCACTGGCAGTTTACTTCAGGAGAGGGAAGAGAAAAGAACGCATCAAAGAGGTGAAATTCCACAGGAAGAGCAGTACATCATGCCTGTACGACCCGTGTAACATGGGATAGGAAAAGAGTCTGACATTAAGAATCTTTTAGAACTCTGCTTACACTGCTAAAGAACCAAATTAAGACCCACTTTCATATTATTAGCAAGACCTGTGTTCACAGTGAACATGGATCCCTGAATGGAGAAGCAAAGCTAGGGGAGAAACGTGACACAGGTGGTTCAGCTACACTGCGTGTTTTCAAACAAGTATCTCCCCACTCAGTAACCACTGTGCTTGTGTGAAAACACCACAGGTAACCAGTGGTTAACCAGGGAGTACTGGGTGGGTAATGCATTTGTCTAAAAACACCTTCTGTTACCTGCTGCCTGCAAGTTTTGCCAGTACTGCGTTTCAATAAGAGTGAAGGCGAATGCTCAATATTTTAATAATTGGAGGCATTTATCATTAAATCACAGGGCCGGAAGGGACCGCAAAGGTGAGTGCTACAAACAGGAACAGGGCACATAGATGAAGAGTCTTCATGGGCACAGCAAATCTGGGTTTTCAAACTTTCACCACAATCAACAGGCTGCTTCCGCTTGCTGCCAAGAACATCTCATGAAATTATGAAATTCAGCAGATGCAGTTTCTAAAACAGGACACATTAGACAGATAGAAAAATACCACAAGGGTTCAGTATAAACAGGACATGAATTATACATAACTTGCAAACAAAAACATTTTTAATTAAAGTATTTCATACATTTGCTCACAAGAACATACATATTTTTTTTAAATCAACCCTGAGTTAGTATAGAATATCAAACTATTTTAGACTGGATTTGTAAGGCACTATTGATGGAACTTTTCCAAAACAACTTCATGGCATGGAACAAAAGGCTAAACACATTTGGATGCTGAAAGTTAGCTTGCAGTGTGATCCTCCAGCTGTTTAGCACTGGAACAAATCTCATTCATTTCAACGGGGCTTGTGCTGGCACTAATAGTACTAGTGCTAAAAGCTGGAGAATCATGCCTTTATGAAGAGTAGTCCTCAACTGGCATGTCACACTGTGGAAGTAGGTCACATCCTGCTGCCTGAGAAAAAAGGGGCAATCAAGCCAGAAAAGTTCAGTTCATTATTCCATAGGTGTAATAGTGCCACAGCAGTGAAAGACAGAATAAAAACCATAGTGCCTGATTTGCAGAGGCTCTCAACATCCACAATTCCAGTTGAAGTTAACAAACTGCTGATATTCAGCAATTCTATAAAGCAGGCCCAATTTTTTGTCAGTAAGTTTGCAGATGAAACTCTAAATTCCTACAGAGGAAAAATATACCAAACCAGAAGGTGCTATGCTTGCACAATTCTCATACTGTAACAACCTTTAAATTGCTTCATTTTCCCCCTTCAAACTTTACAATATGTTGTTGCTTAATAAGGCACAATAATACTGTAGTTCATTCTGTGCTTGATATATTTTGAAACTGTAGTGTTTAACCTACCTATTTTTGTCATCTCTCTCATAAGCTGGTTAAATATAGCTCAGTTCACAAGTGAAATGAGCTTCGGACAAGATCCTGGTAGACTTGTGCACATTTGGTACAAAGAACACTGTCAAAACAAGAGAGGCCCAGTAGGTTGAAGGGAAGGCTAAAGGGTCTGGAATTGTCCTGTCTTGGCACAATTAAAGGAGAAAAACTCCAAAGACTCACTTAGTCATGACTGACTTGGTTCCGCAACATGGGGTCCTTTTGTTATAAATTCAAAAATAAGAAAAAATGGATCCAGCTCTGCATGCCCTGAGTTTGTTTCAGTTTAAGAAGGCCCAGCTTTAGGCAAGGTAGGTGTAAGCCTCATTTTGTTACATTCTTAAATTTACTCCACCCCATGTGACATGAGAACAATGCTGAGTGCTGTTAGTTCTGCATTCATTAGCTGTTCAGCAGGGAAGCAAGAGCACTCCTTCCTCAGGCCACAATGCAAGTATATAGCTCATGGTTTGCATTGTGGGAAAGGACAGCACTGCTACGTCCCTCCAATTAGCTGTTGAGTGGGGAAATTCCAACACTCCCTGCCTGAAGCCGTTTGGTCTAGCTGCTAAGTGGATAACCCCCAGCGCTACCTCCCTCCTGCTGCTTTGTAACAGAACAGCTCAATAAGCTCAGTAAGGAGAGCAGCAAAATAAGACAATCTATAGGACTGTGCTCCAGGTATGATTGGTCCACTGTAACATGGTATCTAAGAAAATTGAGTAGTATACTATCGGGGATCTCCAGTATTGCCACTTTTGGTAAATGTAAGCACTAAATGTAGGGTGCTCAGAGGACAGGAAATTGTCAGCAGTGTGGAAGATCAGGGCAGGGGAAAAAAAAAAAGCATGGAAGGGCAGGAGAAAGAGAAAAGGAAAATTTACCCTGACAGTTACCAAAAATGCTGCCTTTAGAACAGTTAATGCACAAGACAAAATTAGGAGGTGCCACGGGAGAGCTAATGTTATCTAAAATTAAGCAAGCACACACAAAAATTAACATGTGATTCCTTAGTTTTCATATGGGTGTGCCACTGCCCAACTAGGAACCATTCCCAATGGAACCCTCCCTAGATCCCATCTTCTTTATACAGTTCCCAATCGGTTTCATAGAAAGCAGTAATGCAGAGCACAGAGTTAACTTGTGAAGTTCGGAGACTGGAAAGAATTAGCCCAGTACATATGCTGTTTCCCTGCACATGCACACACAAAACCAAACACATATCAACTTTAACATTTCCTCGCTCAAATTCCTTTTCATTCTCACGCAAAAATTGATTAGCAAGAACAAACATGAAGCACCAGAAACCTTATCACACCTCATAGCCAGATGCATCACAGGTGTCTGTGGGGACCACCTTGTTTGCCACTGAGGTGTTTGGAGAAAAAGGCTCTTATCTGCTGCCAAGCATCCACCTGTGCCACAGAGTGAGCCTTTGGCTCACCTCCCCACATGACTGGGCAGCCCACTAAGAGATGCATTGAGGCTGGGCACATTGGGAAATAAGGAGGTTCGATGTAATGCCCTGCTCCAGGATAACAGATTATCTCAGCCGTTTCTTTTCCATGAGCCTGCAAACGGTTGGAAGCCTCAGTGGCAAAGAACTCGCTCTTCCAGTTATGATCATCCTTGCCGACAATGAACAGGAAGCACCCTTCAGCCTTCTCTATAGGGATAAAACTTTGTTGGTCTGGCCCCTCTAGGGGATTATTCAAGACATCCAATATGTCTGCAATCCCAGATTTGTCCATTTTGATGCGGTTTTGGTCAATACCGAGTGGTGGAATGGTGATATCCTTGTAGTGCATCACTGCACCCACATTTGCCACTGAGCCATTGATTGTGACTGTCGCAGTGATACCTTTTAAGAAGGAGGCCATGGAGATACATATGTCACCCCCTTTGGAGTGTCCAAGCAGCCCAATTCCTGAGCCTTTGACCTGAATTGGAAAAAATGACAGAAAAAAGAACAGTTCAGGAATTCTCAACTGAAGACAGTCTTACATTTCTCTACTATCTTTCATCCAAATCGATCCCCAAGGGTTCCTGGTAGCTATGTGAGCATTACAGAAATCTTGTCCTCTGTCAGTGAATTACTGCCACAGCTGGAGATAAATTGAAGGCACCTGTTTAGCGCTGTACACTTGTGCTACCTACCGCAGCACAGATAATGAAGACTCTTGTATCCTATCAATATTACAAGAGCCACTCTGAGCCAGAGAGTGGTTGCAAGAGATGAATTTAGGATGCTGGGATCAATTACTTGGCTCTCAGAAATGGAATGGAATTCTTTATGCCCACAAGTCGACAAGACCAAACCCCTAACTATTTAGTTATTAGCAACAATTCCTGTAGTCTGGATTTCCTTATAATGGCCCAGACTAGTTTTGCTTATTTTGTGAGATTTAACAAGATTACACCTTTTAAATTTAAACCAGATTATAATCTACCGAGGCATCAGTTGTCGAAAGACACAGCATTACACCAACTTACATTCCAGCAAGCAGGCCCCAAGTCTATGATGGCCCCAACAATAGGAGGCAAACAACTTGTGTGTGCATATCTGTCTAGCTGTAATAGGCCCACTGGTTCTGGGTGTTGTCACCACAGGACTTCAGAGCTCAGTCTGCAGCTGCAGGGTAAACCCAGTTCACCTGGAAAGGCAATAGGGTGCCATGCAGTAGCCATCTTCTTCCCAATACGGCCTGTTGGATATTTAGAATTCCCTTTACAATGGACTTTGAAAGAGCTCAGTGGTTAGGTGTTGGCAGCCTTCTAAGGAGAACTCACTGCACCAGGGAGAATGTCAGTAAATGACCCTACCTGTGGGTGCTTCAACATGTAATTTACTGCTTCTTCAAAATACTCCAGATGGAATTCCTTCATATCTTTGGGCAGATCTTCATAGCCATAGTAGGCCAGAGCCAGCGTGGCAAAGCCATAATTGGCTAGGAGGCTTGCTTTGTATTCAGGAAGCCCTCCTCCAGTTCCATATATGTCAATGATTCCAGGGAAGGGGCCATCTCCTGCAGGAGAAAAGATACACAGAAGTATAGTCTCAAAAGCCTTCATTTCCAAGCCTCAAATTCTCTGGAATACACCCTACTCTAAAATTAGACCTTTTTTTTTTGTAGTTTTAAATGCAAGCTAGGAGACTAAGATTTCTAATTTCTCTAAGTACTCAAAAACCACTAAGCATGTCAGAGATGAGTTAATATGGCTTGTACAGATTAGCACACCTACTATGTTTTGGTACAGAAGCCATACATTGGGTTCAACCCTCCACCCATTGAGGTAAAGGGTGAAAGTCCAGTTGACTTTAATGGTGGAGGATTAGCCTTAATTCACTTAAACCACAAATCTTGGTTTAAGTATAACTCTCTGTCATATGCTTTATACATGATTTAAATCATACCCATCTTTATTTTTCAGTACAGCATACTAAAAATCCAGGCTTCATCACAAACACAAATCTCTAATCGCAAACTCCTTTAAACTGCCCCATCCATCCCTAAGTCTGACACCAGCTTTCTCATTCCTAGAAAAAGTGTGAGAAAGGGGGGTTCGTGATATATGTGCTGTAGATGTTATGCAATGCGTTGTGTGGGCAACCAAAGCCAAACTCTGCTACAAAGGCAAGGAGCAAATTTCCAAACCCAGGACTTAAAAAAACCACTCTGCTATTACCCTCCAGAACTGTGGTTCTCAAACTGGGGGTGAGGGGCATGCCCCCTCCGTAGGGATGGTACAAAATGTGGGAGCATCAGGGTGGGCAGTAGAAAGTCTAAAGCTGGAAAGCACTTATCTACTCTGACTGAGCTACAAGGAATCTCCAGCATGATGAGGTAGCAAGGGATAGAGAGAGGGGAAGCAACAAGAGCGGGATGGGAGAGAAGGAGCAATGGTGTATGCAGGGGGCATGCTCAACTAGCACAGACAAGCAAGAGAGGATAGCATGGTTCAAAAATGTTTTTTAGAACCACTACTTCAGAGGATTGAGTGCCTTGGAAGAGTGCAACATTCACATCACTCTGTGGAGAGATACTGACAGGGCAAATATGATCTCACAGCAAGGTTATTTACTTGTGAGGTTCTTCCTTCTTGGTCACAAGAAGGGCAAACTGGAGCTCATAATGCAAATTATGGAGCCACTCAAAGGAGAATATCCTAGCAGTGGCACTCAATCTCTTGGGCTCAGAACTTGGGTTGGCACGTCAAATAAATATTCCATGAAGCCAAGAATGCCGCAGCGTAGGTGGCAGCTTACCTTTTTAATTTCATTATATCCTTTGTTAGCAAGGGCAGGAGTGAGGGCTGTTTGTCCCCTAGCCCTGCAGCAGTCAGTGCTCCCTACACTCACTCACATACACACCAGACATTTCCCCAGGTCCCAACACACATGGCTATAGACGCCCCCCACTACATTTGGGAGCAAGTACCCCCTGTGCTGCTTCTCTCTCCTGAGCGTCTTCAGTCTCTTTTCCCTTCTTCCATTCCCCACCACTGACCCCCATTAAGCCATGAGGGGCTGCGGATGGTACTTTGCGCTAATAGAGAAGCCCAGTCTAGCAGCATAGCAAAGCTTCTCCTGCTGGCCATCTGCTGTAACTTTTTTCAAACGGGAACAAGAACACAAGCAGACATCCCAGTAGCAAAAGTCACAAGTGCCTACGACTGCCCATGACTCCATTGTGCTTGCTGCAGGAACCAAGGAGTACCCCTTCCATGTGATGTAGCTGTCTGCTCTATAAAGCTCCTGGGACAGATTGGACTCAAGTCTTCTAGAAAAACAGTAGCTGTTAGAAACAGAACTGAATTAAACACAAGAGACACCGTGAGAATTATGGAGAGTTGGGGAAAGTCAACATCATTTGTTTAGAAGTATTCTAGTAGAAAAGTACATGGAGGGAAAAAGCTCAGAGCAAATTCTGAGTAGGTGACACATACAGACAGAATGAAGCAGCACTTGTTGAATTCTTGTGCTAGGTGTCCAGCTACGGCTAAAGACGGATTATTGCAACCAAACAATAAGGCCAAACTGCTCTGCATCAAAAAATTTTTTTCACATTCTCCTTTTAATTGATCTTCAACAGCATCACTAAGCAGTCTTGTAATGAAGATATGAGCGATAGTGAAAGTATTGATAGTTCCATTTCTACATTGTCTTCTAATATTTTTTCTACTTCATGTGCTTTAGTATCAAGAACTCCTATTCCTGGAAAGTACTCAGATGTTCATCAAATTGGTATTAAGAGGTTTTTTTATATCAAATATCTGATGACCAAACAATCACCTGCGGAGTCTGCCAGTGACACCCCGGGGGGTGGGATATTTAAGTGCTGCCGTTGCCTGCGGCCACGCCAAAGGGCATCACACCTAAGGGCTGCGCGCACAAGGGCTGCGCGCACAAGGGCACGCCCTTGTGCACGCAGTCTTAGGCGCCGGCCGTGGCTCAGTCGCTGCGTGGAATTGGTGAGCAGCGGAAGAACACCTGGGAGGGAATTGGTGGAATGTGGTAACGGAAGCGGAAGAAATCTTTTTAGTACTTGTGGGTTTTCTATATATTTTTGCTCGTTTCTCACTAAGTCAGGAGTTTACTTTGGGCGTGAGAGACCCATATAAGGAAGCAACAGTTTGAAGGGCGGGACCAAATGGTTTGGGAATTGCTTGGTTGTTGGGTATTTTCTGGGTCAGTCTTTCCTCTCGTATGAGTAAAGGGTCCACCACCAGTGGGAAGTGCCTCCAGAACCTAGTAAAGGAGGGAGGTAGATACAAGACCCTTCCCCGTCGTAAGGTTTTTAGTGCGGGGTTAGTGGGGAGGACAGGCCCCCCCAGGGAAGGTGTGAGGTTTCCTGGAGGTAAGGCCTCGGGAGGCTGATGCCGTAACGAGGCCGGGCGGCCCTTCCCGTTCCCCAGTTGTGTAGTGGACGGGGGCCCACTGATGGTAAGGTTGGATGGCAAACATCTCCCTCGTGCATCCCATACCTAAAACAATAAGACGGTGTTGCCCACTCGTCCAGGGTGGGTGAGAGCCACACTGGAGATTTAAGGCATTATAGGCCAGGACGGAAAGTAGCATCTGAATTAGGTTTCCTCCTTTAGCATCAAAGGGTAGGGGGGCAAGGATGGAACAAAGTGCTAAAAGAGTCCCGGCATTATTGGACGCAGCGAGTGTTATAACACCTAGGCAAAAATAACCAATTTCATAACACGAACAAGGAGATCGAAGCGTGAGCCAGGTCCCCAGTTGGATTCCAGCCCTAGAACAGGAGCTCCTAAAAGTCGTGAGGAAGCTTTTGAAACCCCAGGTAATTGTAAAAAGATAAATACTGAGGCCATTTCTTTGCAGGGATTAAATGGTGTTCCACACCCTTTGGTCTGTTCAACAGCTCAGAAGGAACTGCCTATAAATCCGCTTATAGATTTAGACCCTGCCTTAGGGGGTAGCCCGATTACATTAAACTCCAATTTGGAGGATAGCTTTTTAACATACTTGGAAAGTTACCAGCTTTTCTCCCCAAAACATCCTGATAAAATAGGGAGCTATGTCAAAACCATAAATTCCATTATTCATGAAAATTGCTGTTGTAGGTTACTCAGACAGTCGATAGACATTTTGACAGCAGAAGTACAGGCTATGGCTAGGGCTGCAGAATTGGAAGTAACTCGCTTGACAGAAGTCTGTGAGGAAATAAAGCTGTTACAAAAGCAGACACACAAAAGTACCCCTTTAAAAGGACAAAACCCTTGCCACTATAGGTCATCCATGGCAGTAAAAGACTGGGATAAGTAAAAGCTGGTCCCAGGGTTTCTAAAGGAAAATTATATTGATGATGAGGATTCAGCCCTTAAAAGGGAAGGGGAAAAAATGTTTGCGGGCCAAAAATATTATAATATACGACCTGTGATTATACTCATGTGAATCCGTTCAGCAATTAAAGAAGTCGGTAGTGCATTATCTCGCAGTAAGGTTAGCGCTCCAGGTTGCGAGGTTACAAAAATAATCCCTTTTTCTAACTAGACTTCATCAAGTAAGGGGAGGGTTCCAGTTTCCCCCAGTCAGGATAGGCTTTGAGGATCTTGGACTGAGAATACTGATCTTAGAAAAGGCTGAAAGTTCAACAGCTGGTTTAGAAATTGGTGAAGATACTTTCCCTTTTTTTAGTTGGAAGAAAAGAACATCTAAGACAAAGAGTAAGTCCTCAGAAAATGGACAGTAGTGTGAGGGAAGAGAAGGGAAGGAAAAGGGATCAGAGAAGAAACAGGCATCAAGTGCAAGATATGTACCAATGACTAGGGGTGGGGAGTACAGATAGGCATGGGGTAGTCCTTTCTCTTTTATCATGGAACATTGCAGGATTGGGTTTGGGTTGCCTTTATAAGTGGCTATCAGATTATCCTCTTGCAAGAAACATAGATGTCCAGGGACCTTACTATAAATGGGTTTACATCATACTCGGTCCAGGCTTATAAGATGCACAATAAGGGTAGATATTGTGGAGGATTGTCCATATGGATTTCTACTACTGTTAACTGTACTGCTAACGCAATTGATCTGGATACCCCCTACATTCAGGCAGTAGTTAGATTTTGAAAGAAGTAAAACACTGATGATAATCAATGTTTATCCCCCCCGCCCCCAAAACAAAAAGGGTATATATACGGGATGGTGGATTCTTCTTTTGGAGACTAAAATAGAATATATCAGATTATTGATGCCGCAGGCTATGTTAATTATGGCAGGCGATTTTAACGCAAGAATCGGGAACTACCAGGGTAGAGAAATAAAATCTAAGGGGAAGGAAGTCAACAAGTCATACAAGTATTGGCATTACTGTCTGTACTTTCAAGTACAAATGAGACCAGAGAGCGATCATTACCCACAAACTGCAATGATCTGGCATGATCCAGAGATAGGGTTTGGGAGTTTGCCCTTGGAAGAAACCCCATGGCGGAGAGTGAAGTGGAATGCAGAAATAGAAAAAAAAAAGAAGGAAGTTTGTCATGGCCTTTCAGAGATGGTTGAATTGGAAATGAAAACAGATAGCCCTCCTGAGGGAATAGTGGAAGGTTATCAGAAAATATTAGGAGAGTTATACAAGGTTTTGCTAAGACCCCCGAAACAACAGGTGGGCCCTAGGCGGCATAAAGACTGGTTTGATAAAGATTGTATAAAGGAAAAAAGAAAATTTGTTGGGTTATCTAGAGGAAATTAAGAATTTAGATGGAGATTTGTTTAGAACTAAATGGAGGCAAGCCAAACAGAGTTACACAGGTTTTCTTACACAGAAGAAGCAGAACTTCCAGAACCATTTATGGATGTGCCTGAAACAGGCAGTAGACTGGAAGGATACACGCACATTTTGGGAAATTGTGGATGGCAAAACCAGGAACAGGAGTATGGTTCCGGTGCTTATATAACGGCAACATGCTAGACTGAGTATTACAGAAAGAAGTTCGGGACAGAGGAGATAGTGGAGGTTGATTATTTGGCCGAGAGTCCCCTTGGGTGGGATCCCAAGGAAAATGAGCAGAGTGATTATAGGGTAACTGAAGATTTGGTATTGAAATATATTAAGGAATTAAGGAAGGGTAAGGCCTCCGGTCCAGACTCATTACCCGCAGAATTGTTCAAACTGGTCCCGGAATTTTGGGCTCCTGTCTTGACTAAGGTAATGAATACTGCCATAGAACATAACAGAGTGCCAAGCTCCTGCAAAAATAATATACTGATCCCCATTTATAAAAAAGGTAATAGGGCAAACCCGGAGGCATACAGGCCTATCAGTCTCATTGACCTCCCATCCAAAATATATGGTAAACATCTTTTAGGACACATTAAAAGTTGGATGGAGGAGGGAAACATCTTGGGAGAGGAGCAGGCGGGGTTTTGCCAGGGGTACTCCTGTATTGATCAGTGTTTCTCTCTGTATGACTTAGCACCGAGACTGCAGAAGCCCGTTGTTCATCACCCAAAAACAATTGGTGGTGAGATGTCTCTGCTGTTGTATGCAGATAATATGACACTTATCTCTCTTTCACCAATTGGGCTGCAAAGGATGCTAGCGGAGTTATCTGAGAACACAAAGGAAAATGTGTTGGTAATAAATGTATCAAAATCCAAAATTATATCTTTTGGGACAGACAAAACTTTCGGATGGGTTATTGGTAAGGAAAGCTTGGAGGTAGTTCACTCTTTTACCTATTTGGGAATAACCTTTAACTGGCACTCGCCAGTTACCGACCTGTCTCTAACCTTCCCTTTTTAGGGAAGGTTACTGAACGAGCAGTGGCGCTTCAGCTCCAAGTACATCTAGATAGCATCGGTTTCCTGGACCCGTTTCAATCGGGGTTCCGTCCCGGCTATGGCAGTGAGACGGCATTGGTGGCCTTGGTCGACGACCTCCGCCGGGAGATGGACGCAGGATGTTCAACATTTCTCATCCTGCTAGATCTCTCGGCCGCTTTTGATACCGTGGACCATGGGCTGCTGTTGAGACGGCTGCGTGACCTGGGGGGTCTGGATGGGACTGTTCTTGAATGGTTCCGCTCATTCCTCTCAGGGAGAAGCCAGCAGGTGGTGCTGGGGGAGGAGACATCTTGCCCCCAAGCTTTATTATGCGGCGTTCTGCAGGGTTCCATTCTGCTCCATTATTATTTAATGTATATATACAGCCCCTGGGGGAGGTCATGAGAGGGTTCGGGGTGCGATGTCACCCATATGCTGATGATACTCAGCTGTACCTCTCTTTTTCAACTGACCCAGACCCTGCTGTCCCAGTGTTTGGAGGCCGTGGCGGAATGGATGTGGCAGAGCAGACTGAAGCTCAACCCCGATAAGACAGAGGTGATGCTGGTGGGGAGAGCGAGGGAGGTAGTGACCCCCCTGATTGGGGGGGTTTGCCCTCCTATAGCCCAGCAGGTCTGGAGTCTGGGGGTGGTGCTGGACGCGGATCTCTGCCTGGAGCGGCAGGTGGAGGTTGTCGTGAAGGCAGCTTTCCACCAGTTGCACCTGGTGCGGAGGCTGCGTCCGTACGTCTCTGATCCGGACCTGGCCGCCCTCATCCATGCCTCTGTCACCTCGAGGCTGGACTACTGCAACAAGCTCTATGTGGGGCTTCCCTTGTGCTTGGTTCGGAGGCTGCAGCTAGTGCAGTGGCCCATCTCCTTACGGGGACGGGTCGCCGGGAGCACATTACACCTGTGCTCCGGGTTCTGCAGTGGTTGCCGATAGTGTGCCGAGCCAGGTTCAAGGTTCTGGTGTTGATCTATAAAGCCCTTCACGGTCTGGGCCCCTCATACCTCAGGGACCGCCTTGCCCTCTGTGCCCCAGAGCGGCTCCTTCGGTCTGTCGGGGGTGCCTTCTTGGAGGTCCCCCGTGTTAAGCGGGGGGCCACAATGGAGAGGGCATTCTTGGTGGCCGCACCGCGCCATTGGAACTCCCTTCCAGAGGAAGCCCGCCTGGCCCCAAGCCTGTTGACATTCCGGTGAAGTTGTAAAACCTGACTGTTCGCCCAGGCTTTTGGGGAGGGGGGGGAAAGGGTGGGGTAGGGTTTTAGCTCCCCTACCTTATTTATTGTTTTAATTGAGGTTCTGGGCTGTTTTAATATGATTGTTATTATTTATTGTTTTAAATTGTTTTTATGTATTATATATTTGTTGTTGGAAGCTACCCCAAGCTGTTTGCAGGAGGGGTGGGGTAGAAATCTATAAAATAAATAAATATAAATAAATAAAATAAAATAAGGACCATATCCAAAGGGCTAAATTGAAGGTGGCCCAGGCTGCTAGTAGGATACTGGCTTTTTTCAAATGATGTGGGAAACGTCCCTGTTTGGAAGCCTCAAAGGTGGCGGAGGTAAAATTGGATGCAATTTTGTTATATGGTGCTGAGCTTTGGGGAATGGATGATGCAGCCTGCAAAACTGTTGAGGTCGTTCAGGTGGCGTTCTTGAAGAACTTGTTAGGGGTACAGAGATCTACCCCAAGGGCGGTGGTCAGGTTGGAATTGGGTGTGATGAATGTGGGGATAAAGGCAAAACAAAGAGTTTTTTCGTACTGGGCTAAGATCAGATCACTTCCCCTGAATTGTGTGCTTAAGAGAATCTTTTTAGAAATTAAGGAATACCCGGAACAGAGGAATTCTTGGGCTAAAGTTGTGGACAAGGAGCTTGAAAGAATAGGATTAGGTTTTTTAGCTTTAAGCCCAGATCGTATAACTATACCCTCCGATAAGGAACAGATCCTAAAACGTGTGGTCGACATTTCTTTACAGGAGGACAGGGCTCGGGTGGGCGAACTTAAATATATTTTACTAAATCAATATAGGTTCTCACCTGAAATGCCCACCCTGTATCTACAAATCCCCCAATTCCAACTGAGACAGGTACTAGCAAGAATGCAGTTCTCCCACTTGGACTCTAAGATCCAAGAGGGAAGATGGGACAAGATTCTGCTGAGTCAAAGGTACTGTTATTGTAACTTGATGGAATTAGAGGACTTAGCTCACCTTTCATGGGAATGTCCCTTCTATATAGAGAAGGAAGTGGCTCCTACCATTGGTAAAGGGGTATGGTGGGTGCCCGGCCCAAGTAAAAACGGCCTATATGATGAAAGAGCAAAAAATAAAGCTATTAACCGACATGGCTAAGTATCTATATGCTGCTCAAGTGAAAAGAAAGAAAATGTTAGAGAAGGACACAAATAGATTTATTTGCCAAACAAAGGCCTAACTTGAGCTGTATATGTAGATATACACTTTATATACTGTTACGGAAGATAATGGAAAGTAGTACTTGGTAAAATGTTTTTGTATAAAAGGTAAACGGATATTGCTGCTTGTCATTTAAGTAATTGAAAAGGTAGGCAAGTACTGAAGTATAGAAATATTTTAAATTGGGTAAAATTAAGTTGTGTTGTAAGTTGTAAATTTAAGTTATCTGTTATATGTTGGAAAGTTTGCGTTTTTGTATGTGATTGTGTTTATTTGGCTTTGGTCGTTAATAAAGAATTCATTCATTAGTCCATCTAGACATGTACAAATCATAGAGCTGTAACCCATCTCCTAACCACCCCCAACTATCAGATCCCTTGTCTCTCCCTATGTGTCCCCCTGTCTATTAGATTGTAAACTGTAGGCAGGGACTGAGTCTATCTTATTGTTCTGTAAAGCGCCAGGCGCACAGCTGGCGCTATACAAATGCTTATAATAATAATAATAATAATAATAATGTTGGCTTTCACAGCTTCCTTTGGCAATGAATTCCACAACTGTATTGGCAGCTGCATGAAAAATTATTTCTTTTTCTTCATTTTAAATCTGCTAGCATTTAACTTCAGCAAGTGTCCCCTTGTTCTCTTATTGTGAGAAAGGGCAAACAACAGTTCCCGATTTACTTTCTCCATGCCCCTCATGATTTTATAAACTTCTTTCATATCTGCGGTCCCATTGTGTCCTGCCCAAGCACTCCCGGTAGGAGGAGCGGTAACAGAGAGACTGGTTACCTACCGGGAGGCAGGAAGAGCGTGGCCCGGATCCTCCCCTCTCGCACCGGGATCCGGCTCACGTCCTCCCGCAGGAATCCCCGCTCATGGGTGCCCTTGGTCAGGGGCTGGCTGGGAAGTGCCCCGTGCCCATCGAATACCTCCAGCTCCAGGCGGAAGGGGCTTTGCACGTCCCGCTTCACCAGCCGCCTGAAGGGTTTCTGGGGTTGCAGTGACCAGAGCAGCCCCATGGGCTCCAGGCCAGAGAAGCTGCCGCCCTCCAGCGCCGGGGAGCGGGAGAGATCCAGCTCCCCGCCGCTCCCCGCCCGGTAGCGGGCGCAGGCTTGGAAGACTTCGCCGCTCTCGTCTTGCAGGGACGCCCGGAGGGTGATCTCTTGCTGCGGGCGCAGCCCGTGCACCGCAATGGCCAGCGGCTCATCGAAGAGGCTGCGGGCGGCGGGGGAGAAGTGCAGGCTGGGCGCTGCCATGGGGGAGGCGGTAGCTACTGCCCGTGCCCAGGCGGTGCCGCAGCGGCCGC
Organism: Sphenodon punctatus; assembly: GCA_003113815.1. Classification (NCBI taxonomy): domain Eukaryota; kingdom Metazoa; phylum Chordata; class Lepidosauria; order Sphenodontia; family Sphenodontidae; genus Sphenodon; species Sphenodon punctatus. The sequence continues at coordinate 2,957,294 of QEPC01009912.1, read as the reverse complement.
TACCGAGCACGTAGGAGGCAGCTTGGGGCAGCAGACTCCGCTGGCACCCGGCGCGTGCTGCACAGAAGCGCCACTTTGCAAATAGGGCCATGCCTCTCGGAACAGGGTCGCACCCGCACCGCAACCTCAGGGGAAAGTAATCGATGGGCAGACTTCTTAGTTGCACGAGCAGGCCCACTCTGCCACCTACAGGCTGGCGGGGGACGTAGCCGGACGGGAGCATCATTAGACAGCCAGCACCGACCCTGCAAAGAATCCGCTGGGATAAGTGGAGCCAGCCACAGTGGTGCTGGAGATGCGCCCGTGCTTTCTTGCTGGAAGGTTGCCAGGCGTTCCCACGTTTTTCGGAGTGCAGCCCAGTGCCTGAGTTTACAGAGGAATGGTGTCCTGGGAACCCCCCAAAGTCTTCATGGAGTGGGAGGGCCAGATCCAGGGAAGTGCAGACTGCCCTGATCTATGATGAATACACTTAAAGTTACAATTAAGGAAAATTTAAAAAAAAACTGCTTGAGAAGCACAGGCAAAAAGGATGGGCCAATGCAGAGTCTCAAATGTGTATGGAGGGTTATCAACTATTCAAGCGTGAGCCTCTAAACTAAAAATAAACACATATAAGTAACATGCTGTCCTGTTTACTTAAAATATCTACCCCGTCGTTCCCCAAAGGCTCAGAGTGACTTACAGCAATTAAAACAAAAATGTGATAAAAATCCCTTCAAACTAACTGACCCTCACTCCCATCTACCCCTACCCCACCTAACAAATGCTTTGCTGGAAAAAAAAGTTTGCCACTGCCTCGAATATGCTCAGGCTCAAGCTTTGACAGACCTTTGGGGGAAGGGAATTCCACAATACTGGAGCAACAACCAAGAACACCTCTCTGCAGGCCCAAGTTGTCATATGAACAAGATTAGCAGGGCACTTTTACAGGTGGGTGGGGTCCAGGCCATTTAGGGCTTTAAAAGGTCAAAATTGGCAACCTGAATTGTGCCTGGAAAGCTATAGAAACTCTATAGGGCATGCAGTACAGGAAGCCCCAGCCCCTGAAGGGGATGTTAGTTTTAACTGAACATCAAAAATTAATTATGGTAATGTTTTCCTTTTTCTAATGAATAAACCCGTGCATGACATATCCATCAAACGTTCCCATATTAGTGGGTGGCGGTAGGGTTTGAAGGGTGGAGGTGGGAATGGTTTTAATGGTAATTTGATTTGGTTTTAACTGCGTTTTATATTTTTGTATTGTGAGCCTGTAGGAGAGGGTGGAATATAAATTAGAGAGAGCGAGAGAGAGACTTGGAAGACAACTGAACAGCAAAACTCTCAAGGAAGTTCTGGATCCCAGGAAGATACAGTCAATCAATAATATAATAATAACTTTTTTGTAGATGTAGATTGATAAACAGAAGTAGCTGGAAAGAGAAAAAGCTGATGTTGAAGCTGGAGCTAGACGTTTCGGCTTCTGCCTTCGTCAGTAGTACACTGGGTTTAGAAATTAAATAAATAGATAGAAGGGGGCCCACACTACATTTACCCATCCTTTCACACAAGCCTGCTTGGCATAGCAGACCTGGAGGCCTAGAGAAAGAGAGCATAAGTTGGTTCACTTGACATTGGGGCCAATCCCAAGTCCCATCCATGCACATGGCTTCCACGCAGCATCTCCATTGCTGCCACATTGTGCCGTGCGGAAACTGCGCACATGCATGGCTTGCGTGCAGAGATCCACAGGCCATGGGACTGAACTCAATGGGAGTTTAAACATTGACTTCAATGAGACCACAATTCCACCCCATGTCTTAGATGAACATATTTTTATAAAGGAACTGTTGACTGGACATCAATCACAGTGACTTAAAGAATACTTTTTATAAGATCTTGTAAAATTAAAGTCTTTTTAAAAATCTCAAAGCTATGAAACAGCTGAAGGCAGTTTAGCTATTTAAAAATAAGAAGCTTTGGTAAGCAAAAGTTACAAGATGGACAAACAGCATTTGACGGAACTGAAATACATGACCAGTTGCCAGGCAACTTCTGTAAACAAACTGAGGTGAGCACTTGAGAATCCAAGAAGCTGAGGTTTAATATGTAGGTTATCACAGCTTGTTCCTGTTCGTACAATACCAGGAATGTCAGAATTATTCTGAGGTAAATACAAAATTTTCCTGTCTTCATAAGCGACAGAAAATGGTCTACTAGTTTCAGTAAAGTTTATACATTGTTTCAGAGGAATCTCACATGGAATTTGAATGAGTCAAACAGAAATGGCTGCTTGACAGGAAAACTAAATCAGGTGGGTGTAATGGTGCAGGGAATTGGTGAGGCACTCTAGAATCTTTACTTTTAAGACTGTTAGATCCAGTTGGGAATAATAGTGAATGGAAGCTGTTATCACTTGATGAATGCCTATATTAAATTAATTTGGCTGCTCAGTGTCTAGGGGTCAAGCATCTGTCACCAAAAAAAAAGTTTGGCCAGTGCAATTTTCTAACTCAGGGGAGGGGAACCTTTTCCCTCCCAGGGACCACTTTAAAAAGTAGCATAAGCTCCAAAGGGCACATAGAAGTTGGGGGTGGGGGTGTATACAGGGCACACTCAAGAAAAGGAGGGTCCAGATCATGGATCTGTGCCCTGGATCTACTCCCTATCCTTGAGAGATGCCCTCATCTCGGCTCCCTTATCCTGAGATTATTTTTTCAGTGCTTGGGAGTAGAAACTGGATCCAGGGGCCAGATCCAGGCACTGGAAAGGGTCCACATAAAAACCTGTCATGGGTCACATTTGGCCCTCGGGCCTGAGGTTCCCCATCCCTACTCTAACTGGATAACACCAACACCAAGTGTTAAGTGTGGGCATGAGTCTTCTCCACTTCAATAAGTCTCATGCCTGCATTAAGTGCTGGTACTGGGCCGGCATCTACTTGGAGGATCCTGTCCTAAATGGTACTATCAGCAGATAGATTGAGAATGAGCTGTGCTCGCCAAGTAAATATGAAGCATGATGGTGGAGTGGGAAGCTACTACTTGGTTTGGGGGGTGACAGGGGGAGAGCCTTCAGCTTCCAGGGGAACAACTTTTACAAGCAAGAAAAATTCACTATGCAAAAAATAAAGATTAACTTTATAAAAAATAAGAGAAATTATTTAGAGGAGGTAAGGAGGAATATATTTGTATAGGAATGAGCATTTTAGACCCGAGTGTGCTTCACTAGCAAAAGTTCTATGGAAGTTAATGGGCCTTACACTAGCAGTGCCTCTCAAGGAGTCCGATAGGGTGTCTAGACTCACACCTGCTCTACCTCTGCCCTGCCTCACCCCCGAGTGGGCAGTCCATGTAAAGGCGGGCCACACAAGAGTGAGGCAGAGCAGAAGCGGAGAAGGTGCCACCTACTCCAGGTCTGCTCTGCTTGCGGTGCTCTGGAACATCCTGGAGCACTGCAAGCGGAGCGGGACGCCCAAACCTGGAGCATTGGCTGGGGGTGGATCAGCAGTCTGTCTAACGCTCCCAGCTGCGGGTTGCCCTGGCAACTGACTGAGCTGTAGGAAACAGCTCAGAGTGACTGCTGATCCACCCACAACTCTATGGTGTGGGAGAGGGGGGCGTGTGCAGGCAGATGGCTGGCTGGTGCAACAGCTGCCTCCGTGTAAATCTGCCGGAGGCAGCCATCTGCCTGCACACACACACCCCTCTCCCACACCATAGAGCTGTGGGTGGATCAGCAGTCACTCTGAGCTGCTTCCTACAGCTCTGTCAGTTTGACCTGAGGGTGCCCCCCTCAAGCAGACCCAGGGGGGCCACCCCAAGTCAGTCTAAAAACACCCATAGTATTCATCCCAAGTAGCATGTAAAGAAGTAGGGGGATGTGGTCCCTCTATGGCAAGTCAGCACGTCTCTTATACACATCTAGATGTGTATAAGAGACAGATGTTAATTATGGCAGGCGATTTTAACGCAAGAATCGGGAACTACCAGGGTAGAGAAATAAAATCTAAGGGGAAGGAAGTCAACAAGTCATACAAGNGGGAGGGCTGGCATTGCTATTTTCAGTCCTGTACTACCTGTGTGGAATGAATGTGTCAAAGAGATTAAAGAAAAACATTATGGGGAAACAGACACAGCAAGAGAGAGGGAAAAAGGATCTTCGCTTATTTTGTTTTTCCTTTAGTCTCTCTGTTTCCTTCTTTATTCCCCATTTATCATTGGGTGATTTCAGACGTGACGGGGCGACCTTCGCCCCGTCACGGAATCACCGCAGGGATCACTCCGGCATGTCCAACAGACTGATCCCGGCGGGGAATTGGGGAGGGGGCGGGGCTGCGCGCCGCAACGTATGGCCGCACAGCCCCGCCCCCCACGCTCTCCCGCTGCCCACCCCCTGGGGAGACGGGCGGGCTCCGCGGCCAATGCGGCTGCAGCACCCACCCGAATTGTCCACGGCCCGGAATCCCGCCGGGGATTCCGGGCCATGGTTGCCATTCAGATGGGATGATCCCCTACATCGCGGCGGGGAATCACATTCACCACGCGATCGGCGCCGGCCCCGCTGGTCCTGCCGATCGCATGGTGAATGTGATTCCCCGCCGTGATTGACTGTGGTAAACATCTGGGAGGAACGTCCGGTTCCCCAACAGACATTATGAGGCCATTCCCCACCACAGGATATTGACTGTGGTTGAGCGTGGTCTCATAACGTCTGAAAATACCCATTACCAGAGATTTAGGCTCTTCTCCTCAAAGCACTTCTCCAGCACAAGCCCCTGGATCATGAATCCCAGTGGCAAATCTGAAATTGCTTACACTCAAATAGTTTCATAAATTATATTGAGTAGTTCTACTGAAGCCTGTGGGACAAGTTCATAATGCTCCATCGTAAATGGTTCCCTATTGCTGCTATGTGGAATAGGATAAATATTGGCGTGTGCCAGTAGTCTCTCATTAATGTAAAGAGTTCCAACAATGCCTTGGAGAACAGTGAAGTTTTAATTTTTTAACATTGCTCTTCAAACTGACCTTGATGTTTTAAATTGTTTGCCAGCAGAGAAGTTTCACCAGTCCTTCCAGGATGGAAATATCAAGCTTTTACAACAGAAATAATCCTTTCTCCACTGATACAAGATTGAGATTCACTGTCTATCAAGATAGAAGTGAGCCAGCTGGATTCATGCAGTTCTGCAATGATTCAGCAGTGGGCTTGCAGACTGCAAGGGCCTCTACCCCCCTGCGAGATACCTGCCTCTCTAAGCAGCACTACGTACACTATCAGAAAAATTGCCTCAAGAAGGTAGCTAAGAACCTAAGCTTCTCTAAAGAGGTTGTAAAGCAGAGATGCCTCCCCAGTCTGTCTTATAAGGAGTGGGACTTCAAGTACCTCTATGATGCTTTCAATGGTATTCATAAGCCAAAAAGCAAAGAACTAATTGCCAAGAAGGTGAGGCAATCAGTCAAACTCAAACCTTTGAAGCAACCACCTAGTTCTATTAAATCTGATGTTTCCCCTCCCAAACAAGTCATTCTGAATGTCTCTACATGCATGGAAGAAAGCCTCTGGAATGCCAGAACAGAAAGCTCACTCAAAGAGACATTCCTGCGACCTATTCCCCCTCCTCCTCCCGCTCCTTGTGAAATTCCTGACTCACAGACATTCCTGACAGAGCCACATGAGATGCTGTCTGCCTCTCTGACCAGAAAGCAGAAAAAGAGGACATCCCAGGTTTATGTCCAAGAGTCAGAGAGCAAGCCCCTGGGGTGGGAGGAAATGCTCTTAAAGAAACTGAATAAGACCACTGCTCAGTGGATTGTAAATCAACAACCCTCCTGGGGTGGCTGTGTTCGGGGCAAGCTGCATGGATTCAAGAAGCAAAAGTATGACTGGAACAGCATCCGAGATGTGCTTTCTTCTGAAACTGATCAAAGGTTATTGGAAGAAATTCTAGAAAAGGAAAATGCTGTAGAAGCCATTCCCCAAAGCTATGTAGAGAAGAAGCCTGAGACACTTCTCTCTGTCTACTATGGGTAAGAGAGGGGGCTTATTTTACAAGAGTCGCAACAGGGCTAGCTTTACACATTTTGCAGTCCTTGGCAAAATGTAAATATGTACTTCCTCTCCCTCCTACCTCCACACCCCTCAAGCTGGGGGCCTGTTCATCAGGCACCAGAAACACTCCTGGTGCCTGCTGGACATCTGATTGATTAGTGATGAAATGGCAGCACTTCCTCTGCCAGCACTGCGAGCCCTGAGCTTGGGGTTTGCTTTGCACTAAGGGAGGGGGAGGGAATGCTCCTGGTTTCCCACTAACCAGCTGTCCAGTGGGGAAGCAGCAGTGCCCCATGTCAAAGCAAGCCTCCAGCAGTGAATTTTAGAGGGCAGTAAAATAATCCAGGAGTACTCCCTTCCCCAAGTAGAGGGTTGACACAATGGGCGGGGGGAGGGAGCATACTTGGTTAATTGAATTGGGTGTTAAACAAGACAGTAACCTACACCAGCTAGGTGCCCACCTGCCCATTTATTATTAGATATTCTCCCCCCACCGGCCATGTGGCCACCGCCAACCAAACATGCAGCCTCCATTCTCAGAAGTGTCCCAGAGCATGCAGAGCCCACCATGTGGGTGAATGTAGGCTAATGTGCGCCCATGTCCCATCAATTTAGGTCCTGTTGTGTGCAGCCTCCACGCCCTCTGCGCGTACAGGTCCACCAACACTGTAGAGTTGTGGGTGAAAAGACTAGGAGTGACCACTTCTGACCCCTCTCTCCACTCTCACTGGCATGCACATAACATCTGTTTTAAAAAGCCCACCACACCATTTTCAAACATATGTTCTCCCAGCTCTTCCTAATTGCCAGTGTGTGTCTGATGCTTGGTCTTACTGAGCTGTTGCATACTCTGGAATTATTTTATTTATTTATTTAATTACAAAATTTGCTATCCCGCCCCCTCCTGCCAAAGGCAGCTCGGGGCAGCATACAATATAAAAACACAGAATAAAATATACAATAAAAACAATCATTTCCCCCACAACCCGACAACACCCCTCCCCCTACCTGTCTCCCTCACCAAACACCTGGTGGAAAAAACAGGTTTTACTTTGACGCCTGAAGGAGGGAAGGTCGTGGTCCAAACAAGCCTCCGCCGGGAGGAAGTTCCACAACCAAGGCACGGTGCCCGAGAATGCCCTCTCCAATGTGGCCCCCTGCCGAACATGGGGGACCTCCAAAAGGGCAACCCCGGCCGACCGCAATGGCCATTTCAGAACCTGGGGAGTGAGGCGGTTCTGCAGGTAGGTGGGGCCCAGACCGTGTAGGGCTTTATAGGTAAGTACCAACACCTTGAATCAGGCCTGGTAGGCAACAGGCAGCCAGTACAGCGAACGGAGTACTGGTGTTATGTGCTCTCGGAAGCCTGTACCCATAAGGAGACGTGCTGCCACATTCTGCACCAGCTGCAGCCTCTGGACCGTTACCTTGGGTAGCCTCACGTAGAGTGCATTACAGTAATCAAGCCTCATAGTGATGAAGGCACGGATGATGGAAGCAAGGTCGCAGTCTGAGATAAGGCCGTAATCATCATACCAGATGTAATTTGGCAAATGCACTCCTCACCACAGCTGTCACCTGGACATCCCCGCAGAACTGTGGATCGAGGAGAACCCCTAGACTGCGAACCTGAGGAACCAAGACAGGGTGTACCCCATCAACTATGGGGGCATCCACTCCCTCTGTCCTCCCCACTCAGCATCACCTCCATCTTGTCAGGATTCAGCTTCAGGCGGCTCGCCCTCATCTAGTTCCCCACAGCTGCCAGACATCAAGTAAGCGATGTGACTGCGGGGCCTAAGTCTGCTGAAAACGAGAGGTAGAACTAGGTGTCATCAGCATATTGATGACAACACACTCCAAAACCTCTCAAGACCTCACCCAAGGGCTGCATATACTCATTGAACAGGAGAGGGGACAGACTGGAACCGTGCGGGACCCCACAATTGAGATCCCGGGGAAATTATGTACCCAAGACCACACAGTGAGTTCTACTGGCCAGGAACAAGCGGAACCATTCTAGGATAATCCTGCCCACCCCGACACAGTCCCGCAGATGAGTCACCAACATCTTGTGGTCAACGGTATCAAAAGCAGTTGACAAATCTGTTTGGTCCAAACAGGACCAAAAGGGTCGACTATCCCCGGTCTAAAGCATGGTGCAGGTCGTTGTTTGTGGAGAATGACCATTGCCAAAGCCATGGCTCAAACCAACAGCCAGGCAAGAACCAGCACCACTACTACCACCACGCAATTGCAGTCGCTCTCCACCTACCAATATGCCCACCAAGGCTGCATTCCCTGGACACCGAGGAAGAGACCAAGGCCTTTATCACTCTATGGGGGGAGCAAAAGGTCCAATATGTGCTGGTGAAGTTACAAGAACACAGCAGTGTTCCAAGAGATCTCAGTCCAAATGGCGCAGCAGGGCTACACCTGGGACATAAACCAGTGGGCCAAGGACTTGAAGCACAGATAGAAAGATCCAGGACATCAACTTTGCCTCCATCCGTGGAAGGCAAACAACACCCTATTATGAGCTTCTTGACCGGTTCTTCTGTGTGGATGGAGCCATCGTTGCACCCCAGCTGTATGGTTGTGTATTTGCGAGGGGCCAGAAGTGGTGCTCCCACCATGGAAGCCGTGTCCACCGGAGGAATCTTTCCATGCCTGTCCCCACCCAGGGGACAGGGCGATGCGGATACCATGACTCTCATGGTGTATCTCCTAGAGCTCAAAAGTTAGCCCTTGTTCAAGGAGACACCCAAGGTTCTGTTCAAGGGCATGGAGGATCTGGATGCCACTTTTGTAGAGGAGAATGGTAAGTTAATGTACTGGGGCAGTTGGGGGGGGGAGGGGGGGAAAGTGTTTTCATTCACACAGCTGCATGATAAAGGCTTCTGTTTATTGTTATCTAATTATGTTTTTATTGTTTACTGTGTTGACAGCTATCAAAGAACTACCACAACATAATAAAAAAAAAATCACAAATTTAATGAGATCCCAAACTGATTGTGGCAATATTTACTAAACTTATAATCACAAAGTATAAATTCTATAAAGAGCACACCCCAAAGAGAATGGGAATGAAACAGAATACAAATAGTTATACAATTAACATGCTACTATGAAAAAACATTGAAAAATGTATTCACAAGTTACTTGAAAAAAATCACACGGTAATCATGTATTACAATATTGAAATGCACATCCAACTAATAGAAAGATATTAATAAAAAACCTTAACTAGCCACCACATTTCAAGTATCTTCATCAGGGCTAAAGCTTTAAAGTAATATCTTCCTGGGTGATTTCAGACGTGACGAGCAGCTGCTTTCACCACGGGCTGTGGGGTGGTTCGGACCACGGCCGGGGATAAAGGGGCGCACCAACAGATGTGTGCCCCATTGCCCCCGGCCGTGGTCCGAACCACCCCACGGCCTGTGGTGAAAGTGGCTGCCCGTCACGTCTAAAGCAACACACACACACACACCTGGAAGGGGCGGGGTCGCGCAGCGCAGCGTGCTGCCGCACGGCCCCACCCCCTGCGTCCCCTGGCGGCCCTCCCCTCTCCCGACGCTGCAACCACAGGCGGGGGTGGAATCCATTGACCGCGGTGAACGGTAAGTAAACAGACGTTACTTCCCGTTCACCACGGTCGTGGTGGCCTTTCACCACACTTCTCAACCTCCTCGCGTCCAGAGGTTCAGAAGCGTGGTGAATGCAAACCCGGGCCGCGTTTGACTGTGGTGCACATCTGGCGGCGAGCCAACAGACGTTCACCACAGTCAAATGCATCCCGTGTTTGACTGTGGTTCAGGCGGGGTGAATTTCAGACTCGTAACGCCTGAAATCACCCTCTGTCAAAAGGAGTTCTACTGTAGAATGTTCATGAACAAAAGTGTGGTGAGAGAACCTTCTTCTAATCATAGGTTTGTTTCCTCCATCATGAAGGTGAGTCTACAAAGTCTTCCTCACCCACAGAAAATAACTATTCATTCTATAAAAAACAAACAAACACCCCAATTATATACCAATCAGGAATGAGCGGAACCATTCAAGAATGATCCCGCCCACCCCGGCACTGTCTCGCAGGCGCATCACCAACATCTCATGGTCAACGGTATTAAATGCTGCAGAAGATCTAACAGGACCAGTCGATCAACCACGATCCACAATATATCATCTGCTACCTAAAATCCATATGAAAATAGAATTTACATTTATCTTCTTCAAAAAAGGAGGCTGTACTTCAAAAAAGATATGCTAGTATTCCCCCACTGTGCTAAGAGGATACAATTATTGCCTTCTTTTTAAAAGTATAATATTTACTAAAAAAAAAATAGAATGCCTGAAAACAACACAAGAAAAAGTGAGAAAAATGTACCAAGATCCACCCTTAATTTAAACCAAAACCCAAAAATACACACAATATAAAATGAGATGAGGCAACTCTCTCATTCATCAACAATCAGCTCACAGAAAGAGAGCATGCTCTACTTATATAGCAAACACGTGTGAGTGAGCCAATTAGTATTCCCAGGTGGAGTTAATTGTTGGAGTAAGCAAAAAGCTCATCATACTCAAAAAAGCTAAATAGCCAATACGCACACTAATTATTTTTTTAAAAAATCAGCCTAAATACCACAGGAGAGCTCCCCTTTTCTTTGTTACACAATAGCATATACAAAAACCTTGTACAATCTGCTTCATATTCAAAGGAGACAAACTACTATAAGAATACAGAAAAATCTATTGTTTCATTCAAACCATAAGGCGCCTCAGTCTTCAGCTGAAAAATCCAGCAACACTCCCTCCTAAGTAATTGCTCATCAAGACTGCCATATTGAGAAGAAACTATTTCCAAGCCCCAAAACAAAAAGTCTGAAAGAGAGTGATCATGCTCCAATAAATGCTTTACTAATTAAGTTTGAGTGTTAGGACAGCATGATTAAGAAGGCGAGCAAGAAGAAGAGTGAGATGTGGGCACAGATGCAAAGCAGCTTGTCCCAGTCCATTCAGCTCCTGAGCTCCCTACTCAAGAATGTTGCCTCCACAACTGTGAACATTGTTGCTCAGGGCCAGGCTCCATTTCCTAACTCCCAGTGGTCATTCACACCACCCTATGTGGAACCCAACCGCCAATCCTGGTTTCCCCCGTGCACCACCGCTCAGGGAAAGCACCCGAGCCCTCTCCACACTGTGCTCACGCCAGGGAACAATTCCTGGGCCAGGCACACTTCCCCCTGCCAATCATTCCCACATGCTTCCAGTGAGTACTCCTCCACAGCCAGATCAGAGAGAGGAAGATCGGGTAAATATCCCTCCACCAGTCCCACCTCCAACCAAGCATGCCTAGATGTCCCCAAAAGGAGCAGGTGCAAGAAGAGTTTTATTTTTTTCAAATAAAGTTGTTTTTCATAATTAATGCGTTCTGTGCTTTTCCTGGGAAAGGAGAGACGTTTTGTGGGGCTTGGAGAATGGCGGTATGGCATAATGACAAGTCACTTTGGGTGGTGGAGGTTGGAAGAGAAGGAAAGGGGGTGGCAGGTGCACCAAAAATGGGGGTGGAGTCTGCTGGCCATGCACTTGCATTTGAGCGGGGTGGGGAGGTATAGTAACCCAGTGTGGAAAAGCCCAGGTGCAAAGGAAACTACCATGGGAAAGCCACAGGCAAAGCTGGGAGGGGGTGGGTTGGGGGTGGCCAGTTGCAGAGTAGTTGGCTGCATGCCTGTGCCTCTCCGCTTCCTATTGCTGTTGCCATTCCCAGACCTGGCTAGCCTGTGATTGCCAGTAGGAAACACAGAAGATCCGGGCTGCATCTGTCTAATCTGTGAATGCCAATGGTGAACACACAGAGAAAGGATGGCAGGAAATAGCACCTGGATTGGAGGGAGGGAAAGTGTGCCATCCTGGCGCTGGGAAGCAATGTGCCAGAGGAAAACACAGAGACACACAGGAAACATTTTAAAAGGCTTTATTGCTATTGCAAAAAGATCATTTGAAACAGTTTGTTAAGCTGTCACTGATGTGGATGTTGGGGCTAGCATTATGGCTGATGTGCCAGCATAAGGTGCCCCTGATCTCTCTGGCTATATGCTGCTCTGCTCAGGTCAGCTGGTCCTGGAACAGAGGCACTTGTTTGCCAGAGCTAACTGGTGGGAGGTTCTCCACTGCAGCCCAGCTGGTCTCACAGGCCTCATGAGCACCCCCTCACTACATGTTTCAGTGGAGGAACTAAAGGCTCCAGTGTACATTTATTTATTAAGAATTTTGTACCCCACCCCTCCTGCCACAGGCAGCCCGGAGCGGCTAACACCACCAATAAATACAAATATAAAATATTATAAAACAGATTAAGACATCATCATAAAATAGTAATAACAATAATAGTAAAAAGAGGAACAAACCCACCTCCACCCTCAACAGTCTCCTCACCCCCTACCTACCCTTACCCCTCTCCCTTGCCAAACGCCTGACGGAACAGCCAGGTCTTACAGTTCCTGCGAAAGGCTAGGAGGTCCAGGGCCAGACGGGCCCCCACCAGGAGGGAATTCCAAAGGCACGGCGCGGCCACTGAGAATGCCCTATTCTGCGTGGCCCCCCAGGAGACCTGGGGGACCTCCAACACGGCGCCCCCAGACGACTGCAGGGGCCGGTCTAGAACCTGGGGAGTGAGGCGATCTTGCAAATAGGCAGGGCCCAGGCTGTGTAAGGCTTTATAGGTCAGAACCAACACTTTGAATCGAGCTTGGAAGACTATTGGCAGGCAGTGCAGAGATCGGAGCACTGGTGTAATGTGCTCCCAGCAGCCCAGTCCCACCAAGAGCCGAGCCGTCACATTCTGCACCAGCTGCAGCTTCTGAGCCGTCACCATAGTTAGCCCCACGTAGAGCAAATTACAGTAGTCTAACTGAGAGGTAATAAAAGCATGGATGATCGTGGCCAGGTCAGGAACCGAAACCAACGGCCGAAGCCGCCGCACCAGATGTAACCGGCAGAAGGCTCTCCTCGCCACAGCCTCCACCTGGAGATCCAGGCAGATCTGCGCATCGAGGAGCACCCCCAGGTTCCGCACCTGGGAAGTCAGCGGAGGACAGATCCCATCAACCGAAGGAGCTGTTACTTCCACCGACTTACCCACTAACATCACCTCCGTCTTGTCAGGATTCAGTTGCAGTTGGTTAGCCCTCATCCAGTCCCCCACAGCTGCCAAACACCGGGTAAGCACTGAGACAGCCGGGCCTTGGTCGGTCAAAAATGAGAGATACAGTTAGGTGTCATCCGCATACTGATGACACCTCACCCCGAACCCTCTGATCACCTCGCCAAGCGGCTGCATGTACACATTGAACAGGAGAGGGGACAAAACAGAACCCTGCGGAACCTCACACGAGAGGTCTCGGTAAGATGAAAAACAGTCACCCGCTGAGTTCTCCCAATCAGGAATGATCGGAACCATTCAAGAATAATCCCGCCCACCCCGGCACTGTCTCGCAGGCGCATCACCAACATCTCATGGTCAACGGTATCAAATGCTGCAGAAGATCTAACAGGACCAGTAGGGTCGATCAACCACAATCCTTTTCATGACGGAGATCATCCACCAAAGCCACAAGTGCTGTCTCAGTGCCATAACCCGGATGAAAGCCAGACTGAGAAGGCTCAAGATAACCGACGCGGTCAAGATGCCCCTGGAGCTGCTGAGCCACTACCCATTCAATAACCTTCCCTAAAAAGGGAAAGTTAGAGACAGGCCAATAGCTGGCAGGGGAGTCAATGTCAAGCGATGGTTTCTTGAGCAGAGGCCGCACCACCACCTCCTTGAGGCAGCCCAGCACTCTGCCCTCCCAAAGGGAGGCGTTGACCACCCCGGCCAGCAATGGCCCTATTGTCTCCCGGCAGCTCTTAACCAGCCAGGACAGG
>QEPC01009912.1:2932128-2942283 GCA_003113815.1 Sphenodon punctatus | reverse complement strand
CCCAGGAGACCTGGGGGACCTCCAACACGGCGCCCCCAGACGACTGCAGGGGCCGGTCTAGAACCTGGGGAGTGAGGCGATCTTGCAAATAGGCAGGGCCCAGGCTGTGTAAGGCTTTATAGGTCAGAACCAACACTTTGAATCGAGCTTGGAAGACTATTGGCAGGCAGTGCAGAGATCGGAGCACTGGTGTAATGTGCTCCCAGCAGCCCAGTCCCACCAAGAGCCGAGCCGTCACATTCTGCACCAGCTGCAGCTTCTGAGCCGTCACCATAGTTAGCCCCACGTAGAGCAAATTACAGTAGTCTAACTGAGAGGTAATAAAAGCATGGATGATCGTGGCCAGGTCAGGAACCGAAACCAACGGCCGAAGCCGCCGCACCAGATGTAACCGGCAGAAGGCTCTCCTCGCCACAGCCTCCACCTGGAGATCCAGGCAGATCTGCGCATCGAGGAGCACCCCCAGGTTCCGCACCTGGGAAGTCAGCGGAGGACAGATCCCATCAACCGAAGGAGCTGTTACTTCCACCGACTTACCCACTAACATCACCTCCGTCTTGTCAGGATTCAGTTGCAGTTGGTTAGCCCTCATCCAGTCCCCCACAGCTGCCAAACACCGGGTAAGCACTGAGACAGCCGGGCCTTGGTCGGTCAAAAATGAGAGATACAGTTAGGTGTCATCCGCATACTGATGACACCTCACCCCGAACCCTCTGATCACCTCGCCAAGCGGCTGCATGTACACATTGAACAGGAGAGGGGACAAAACAGAACCCTGCGGAACCTCACACGAGAGGTCTCGGTAAGATGAAAAACAGTCACCCGCTGAGTTCTCCCAATCAGGAATGATCGGAACCATTCAAGAATAATCCCGCCCACCCCGGCACTGTCTCGCAGGCGCATCACCAACATCTCATGGTCAACGGTATCAAATGCTGCAGAAGATCTAACAGGACCAGTAGGGTCGATCAACCACAATCCTTTTCATGACGGAGATCATCCACCAAAGCCACAAGTGCTGTCTCAGTGCCATAACCCGGATGAAAGCCAGACTGAGAAGGCTCAAGATAACCGACGCGGTCAAGATGCCCCTGGAGCTGCTGAGCCACTACCCATTCAATAACCTTCCCTAAAAAGGGAAAGTTAGAGACAGGCCAATAGCTGGCAGGGGAGTCAATGTCAAGCGATGGTTTCTTGAGCAGAGGCCGCACCACCACCTCCTTGAGGCAGCCCAGCACTCTGCCCTCCCAAAGGGAGGCGTTGACCACCCCGGCCAGCAATGGCCCTATTGTCTCCCGGCAGCTCTTAACCAGCCAGGACAGGCACGGATCTAATTCACAAGAGGTGGCTTGAACCACCCCTAGCACACCCACCATATCAGCGGGCGTCACCGACTGAAACTGATCCTACAAAATTGGACAAGCCGGGGTTTCTACCACCTCTACATCCTCCACTGTATTAAGTGCAGCATCGAGGTCTTGGTGAATACGAGTTATTTTCTCCATGAAATAATCTGCAAAAAGGTCACAGCGGGCTGACAATGACTCAACTCCAAGGTTGAGGGAGGCCGGGCTGACCAGCCCCTGCACAACCCAGAACAGCTCCACCGGACAGGATTTTGTGGACGCTATGAGGGCAGCAAAGAACTCCCTCTTTGCTGCCCTCATAGCCATGGTATAGGTTTGTAAACTAGCTCTATGCCGCAATCTGTTGGCTTCAGCACGAGAACGACACCACCGTCACTCCAACCATCACCCATCTTGCTTCAGCATCTGCAGTTCCTCAGAAAACCAAGGAGGTCTATGGAGCCTCTGGCTAGGCAACGGACGTCTGGGAGCTGTTCGATGAATGGCCTCTTGTCAGCAAGGTGTTACATAGTTTGACGAGGTCATCGCTGAGACAGTCGCCAAGGTCAGAGTGTAACTCCCCCAGAGCACCTAGAAACCACACTGGGTCCAACAGCCTCCCGGGGCAGACCATCCTAATGGGTTCCATACCCTTCCTGGGGCAGACACGTGCTAGAAAGGAGGTCTGCAGGAGGTAATGATCCATCCATGAGAAGGGCAGTTGATATCTCCCCCATTAACGGAGCACCCGCCTCAAGACCAGTGCAAAACATGAGGTCCAAGGTATGTCCTCCAAGATGTGTCGGGCCGTTGACCCTCTGGGACAGGCCCATGGTTGCCATGGCAGCCATTAATTCATGTTCAGCTCCCCTGAGAACTGCGTCAGCGTGAATGTTGAGGTCCCCCAAGACTATCATCTTCGGGGACCGCAACACCACCTCTGATATAGCCTCTGCCAGAGCATGCAGGGAGGCCGCCATACTGGTAGGTGCACAGTATACCAGCAGCACTCCCAAACTGTCCCCCACCAAATCAAACACAAGGTGGAGACCTTCAATGCCTACCATGGATCGCACTGGCTACCTTCTCACAGACCAACATGTGGCCAAAGAAGGGAGACTGATGGAAGATGTGGGTGTTGTGGTTCATCCTTGACCACCTGGACAGCACATGCACAAACTGGGCACAGTAGTCCACTATGGACTGGAGAATCATGGAGAAAAAACCCTTTTGGTTCAGTTAGTTATCCTTGCTATGGGGAAGGCAGAGAATGGCGATACGGCTCCCATCGATTACCCCTGTACAGTTTGGGAACCCTTCCTACCAAAAGGTCTCCATTACCTCGGGGGGGGGGGGGGTGTCAGCCAACTGCACCACCCCATCCAACAGGACTTCCACAATTTCTGTGCAGACCTCCACTAGAAAGGTGACCACTGTGGAGGTTCCAATGCCAAACTGTTTGGCGACAGCGCAGCAGAAGTGTGGAGTGGTGAGCTTCCAGATGGTGATGGCAACACAATTCTCCATGGGGATGGGTGACCACATCACCATGCTCTATTTATCCATTTGTAGCCTGAGGATCTCTGCTACCTGCAGGACAAGGCGATGGGGCAGCCTGAAGTTTGCAACCCACTCATTGGGTACTTTCAGACATGACGCTAACCACCCTTTAACCACCCTTGGTGGTTATTTATGCATCTTGCAGGGCTGTATTGGTGCCCTATACATCCCTGCAACATGCATAAATAACCACCAAGGGTGGTTAAAGGGTGGTTAGCGTCATGTCTGAAAGTACCCATTGTCTCCCTACAAGGACAGCACGTTCTCCCATCAGTCTGGGCTTTTCTCCTTCACCCAGCCCTGCCTCTCGATGTTTACAGCTCTATGCATGGCATCAGTGATTGAAGTGATATCTCCTGACAGGTACCTCTGTACGCACATCAGCTGCCCTTGCACAGCTTCTGTTCTCCCCAGCGCAGTCTGTTGTTGCCAGAGGTAGGCAAGTGCATGGTGCCGAAGCAGGAGCTGCCTCTGTGGTGTGGTATACCCCACTGTCCCGGTCAGAGATCAAGCAAGAGCATTTCTGTGCCTTGACATCACATCACGCCAATCACAACAGTCAGGCCCCCAAGTCAAATGCAGGTTCGCGATTCATGGACTTCCTGCAGAATCCCCCTCCCCCTGCTTCTCCCAGCACAGAATTTCCAGCCCATGCTGGGGAGATGTTGGGCAAGAGATTCCACAGGGGGAGGGGGATGAGATAAACCTTTGGGGCTTCACCCTTATCAAGCTGCATGGAGTGGGGGTGGCGGGCTGCCAGGGTTTGCCTCCCCCCCCCCATCCCAGCCTGGCAAATGAACACACTAGCAGTGGAGGTGGTGGCAGCAATAGCAGCAGGTCCTCCCAGCGCTCTTGAGCTGCTCTTTCAGGCTGCTTCCTGGCCCCTCCCAACAGGGCCTCCCAGAGCGGCACAGCCAGATGACATCAATAGTTGGTCTATCTATTCCTTTTCTGGGGGGCTCCACCATACCTAGAGCCAGAGATCTTATGAAAACTTGTTTGAGAGATATTTATGTTCAGAACGATTTGGCTGCAGTAACTGAAAATAGCTCCTGTTTATGGCAAATTTAAGTCATCACATTATTTAAACTATTATTTAACTGCACTGACAAACTTTTCCATACATAGGGCATTCACATTAATGAGGTTTCAGCTGATGCCATCTGCCGTAGTTGATGGGAGGTTAAATCAGGTCCCATATGAGAATAAGCATAGCTCTTGTGGCCAGTCAAAGGTGGAGGACTTGGTTCACTATCTTTCCAAATGTCCATTATCTGCTGATGTTAGGAAGAAATATTTAGATCCTATCATGTAAGGACAGACCCACCGGGAAATAAATATGAAATTACTTTATGTACTTGCTAACCCTGATAATGATGTTGGAAGGAGGATAAAATATGGCATCTGTGCTTGCCTGCAGGAGGAGTTCAAATCAAGTTGCTGCTGGGCATTGTGGGAAGTGATCAATCTAATATGGGCGCCTAAGGGCAATTTTAGATTCTATTGTTATGATTCAATTTATTTCCCATTATGTCTTTATCGATGATGAAATGAATTATTGTACTCTTCTATAGGAATGGGTATGTAAGCTAAAACTGAAGATCTGTTATATGTTTATGTTTTATGTTTTATACTTTGTATTTTATGCTTATACCTTTGGCCTATGGCCACAAATGAATTTTTGATTGAATAAAAAGGCCAAGGCAGCACTATTGTCCTTGTCCATACTCCTATAGCCCCTTCCAACCCTAGGCTGGCAACACATTTCTTTTTAAACAGGGTGCCTTCTTACTCTTCGAGAGTGCTGTTGACAGACAACCCAGTTGGTACCAACACCACAGCTGATGAAATAGCAAGGAAGTGTCTTAAACCAGCACCTCCCATGAAGCATCCGGAATGCCTGAGCTCCCGGTTTGGAAAGTACTCCTACAGCACTGAGAATTCCTTTGAGCAGGAGCTCTTCTTTGGTAATCAACATTAAATTTGCTGTGGATTCCTGGTCATTGTTATTTGTTGTGTGTTAGGTGATCAAACCACTAGCTGGCTGGATCCAGTTTTAGCTACTTTGACTCAAGCACTGTATTCTGCAGATGGCAGCTGCAATAAAAGGCTTTTATTGCAGCTGCCATCTGCAGAATACAGTGCTTGAGTATTAAAAGGGGTTCCTTGACTTTGATATATGAACACTTTTACTGAGGTTCTGGAGGTGCTTGGACCTGCATTATAATTTATTCCTACAACCCACCCTGAGCTGCATTGTGCAGATTTTCCTATAAGTAGCAATAGTTGGTCCAGTACATTGTGGGACATGACTGGGGGAATTATGGATTTCTCTCTGGTATGGTATGTGTGTCATATGAAATGGTCAAGCTTTGAAGTTCAGAGATCAGAACTACAGTGAGGTCTCCCAATGTCATTACTTTTTTCCTGTACATACTCAGGATCAGTCAAAATTGTCCATCAGGAGAGGAAGAAGGATCGTTTCATCATGGAGAACCATGATGAGTATCTCAAACACCTCCAACAGCTCTATCCAAGACCTCCAGAGCACTGGAGTTTTAAGACACAGACAAGTGCAGGTAACCATATGACAATTTAGTATGCAGGAAGCCATGACAATTTTGTAGCAGGGGGCTTCCCCCAGGGCCAAACGGGGCATTGGGGTCTCACTCTGGGGAATTAGTTTCCCCTCTGCTACGCCTTTTCAGCCCGAGCCTTGGCTGAAAACCCCCCTGAGACAGGGGGGTACCCTCTTCTAGGACACAATACACAGTCCAGAGGGTATTAGTCCACAGTCCTTTATTAGACTCTGTGTCCAATGTACACTTTTTCACATGCTGCCTTCTATCCCTGGAACTCCCTCCATGAATTCATATGCTCCATTTCTCCTTCCCTCCAGCCCTTGAAATCCCTCTCAAAAACCTACCTCTCCTGTCATGCTTTCTCCAGCTCTTCAGCCCGACGGTGTGCTCACTGATGCTCCTTCTACCATCCTATTATTCAGCGTCCCTCCCGTTCTCCTCTGAAATTCTCCTCTGTGCACCTGTGACTTCTCAACTTTATGAATGTATTCCTTTCTCTGTGTTCCCTTCTCCCTTGTCTTCACTCCTTTGTCCATCCTAGATTGTAACCTCCCTGGGCAGGAACCTGTCTCTAGTAATTGTTCAGTGCCAGGCATCTTACTGGCATTCTATAAATAATACTAATTCATTAATTGCTGCACTTATGGGACTACACCAGAGTAAGTGCTTTGAGCATTACAGCTAAAAACACTTTTTAGGGAAAAAAAGAATAATGTGTGGGTTGTAATGCTACACAATTTCTTTATGATCTTGCACACTTACATTTGTTATGTTAAAATGTTCCTAGGCTAGCCTAATTTTCTAGCTGTCATTCATCTTAATAGTCTTATCCCACCAGCACTGCCTCCAGCGTCCCAATCTGAAAACCGCCCCTGCACCAGCGTATACATTAAACAAAACACAAAAGATCTCTCCCTCTCCCACTCTCTCTCTCAAGAACATAAGTAATGCCATACTGGGTGAGACCAATGGCCCACTGAGCCCAGCACCTGTCTCCAACAGCAGCCAATCTCCGTTGCTTGTAGGTCACAATGGGGCGATCCATTCCCTGTTGTTCACTCCCAGCTCCCGACAGTAAGAGGTTACATTCCTCAAACCTACCCAGCTAAGCTGCTAATGGACCTATCCTCCAAAAACCTGTCCAATCCTTTTTTAAACTCAGCTGTACTACTGGCCTTGATAACGTCCTCTGGCAACAAATCCCACAACTTAATTGTGCACTGAGTGAAAAAATATATTATTTTATTTGTTTTACATCTGCTACCGATAAGTTTCATGGGGTGTCCCCTAGTTCTAGTACTATTTGAGAGGGTAAATAACCTTTCCCTATTAACTTGTTCCACACCACTCATGATTTTATAAAATTCTGTCATATCCCCTCTCAGTCGTCTCTTCTCCAAGCTGAAGAGCATGGTGAGGTGAAGGAGGCTGTTAGACCCAAAAAGGCATCCTTTAAAAAAAAGGAAAGCTAGTCCTACTGAGGAAAATAGGAAAGAGCAGAAACACTGGCAAATTAGATGTAAAACATTAGTGTGGCAGGCCAAGTGAGCATTTGAAGAGAGACTTAGTAAAGAGACAAAAGCTAATAATAAAATATTTTTAAAGAGGATAAGGTCATTGCAGAGAAGCTGAATTAATTATTGGCTTCAGTCTTCACTGCAGAGGATGTTAGGGAGACACCCGCACCTGCACCGCTCCAACCTGTCCAGCCTCTCATCATAGGGGAGGTGTTCCATACGTGTCCAGCCTCTCTTCATAGGGGAGGTGTTCCATACCCTTTTTGTTGTCCTTCTTTGTACCTTTTCTATTTTTACTATATCTTTTTTGAGACGGGGAGACCAGAGCTGCACACAATACTCAAGGTGCGGTCGCACCATGGATTTATATAGTGGCATTATG
This sequence comes from Sphenodon punctatus, assembly GCA_003113815.1. Classification (NCBI taxonomy): domain Eukaryota; kingdom Metazoa; phylum Chordata; class Lepidosauria; order Sphenodontia; family Sphenodontidae; genus Sphenodon; species Sphenodon punctatus. Next base: position 2,934,896 of record QEPC01009912.1, on the reverse strand, counting down.
ATATTTTCAGTTTTATTCTCAATCCCTTTACAAATAATTCCTAACATTTGATTTGCATTTTTGACCATGGCTGCACACTGAGGTGAGGATTTCAATGTATTGTCCACAGTGACTCCAAGGTCCTTTTCCTGAGTGATAACTCCTAATTTAGAACCCAGCATTGTGTGCATAGAGTTTGGATTGCTTTCCCTTACATACATCACTTTGCACTTTTCCACATTCAATTTCATCTGCCATTTAGATGAAATGTCACCCAGGGTGATTTCAGACGTGACGTGGTGAGATTCACCACAGTGAATCCCACCCCGGTGCCAATTGAGCCACCGCGGGCCATGGTGAGCCAGGCGGCCCCAACAGACATGACAGGGGTGGCACCGCCGCCCAAGGGAAATCAGAGAGACCACGGCCTGGGGGAACCCAACAGAAGTGACGCGGTGGCAAGACCCACGGTGAGAGCCCCACAATGCAACGGGGTCACGCAAACACAAACATGGCTGCCGGAGGGCAAACACAGCCAAAGACAGCAGAGGGCCCCACCCAGCGAAGGGAAACACGAAGGGAGGGGCCAGAGGGTGAAGCAGCGCGAGTTGCGCTTTCAAATAGCGACCGCACAGAAGGCGCGCGCACCTCAAAATCAGAAGCGCGCACACACACACGAGGCAGTACAACCACAATACAAAAGGGAGCAGAGCAAGGGGGCAGAGGGAGGCACACACCCGGGGCACATAGGGAAACCCCCGACCGCCAGAGTGCACGGGGGGGGGGGCACAGGGGCCGGCACGGACTGACCAGCAGCATGGAGAGAGGGGGCTGGGGGACAAGGGCAAGTGGAAGGGGGACCCAGGCAGCCACAACAGCAAGGAGGCAGCACAGGCACAGTGAAGTACAGCGAAGCACAGCAGGCATTTATTGTGTGCACAAGCCGCAATGGGCCAGCAATACAGCGCGGGAGCGAGAGGATAAACGAGCAGGGACACCACAAGGGGGGCGCGGGCCCTAAGCAGGGAGGGGTGGCCCACCAAGGCGAGGGAGCATCCCCATACCCCCAGACCGTGGCAAACAGGTCCAGGTACAGAAGTGCTGGGCACAAGGGTGGGGGAGGCAGCTCTCGGAGACGTGGGGCTCCCAGCGACAAGTCCATAGGATGCCACTTGAAGGGTCCCGGAGCGGAGGCCGCAAAGCCACGACGATAGAGCAGGAGGCGTGTGGAAGCAGGTCACAGGGGGTCCAGCAGTCCACAAGGTGACATAAGGTGGTGGCCAGAACACACAGGCCACATGCAGAAGGAAAGCGCAGAGGAGGCACCCGGCTGTCAGAGGTGGCTGTCGCTCCCTAGACCCTGCTGCCGGGGCTACCATCAGATGCTGGTGGCTGTAAAGTCAGCAGGTGCACATAACGGGGCCATTGCCACAGACCCCGGCAGAAACCCCAAGCGGCCATGTGGAAGCCAATCAGTTAGAAGGACTCAAAGGGATCTGCGCAGCTCATTCCGAGTTGCACATCAGAGCAGCTGCAAACCTCTGACAGGGCCGCCAGCTCCGGGCCAAAGGAGGGAGGCATGCCATAATCAGCAACTGGAGGCCAGGGCAGGTGGGACAGCTCCAGCAGATGGTAGTAGGCAGTCCCGCGTGAGCGTGGGTACCCACGTGCCCTGCACGCTGATGAAGTAGGACACGGACACGGCTGGGCCACCCTCATCCAGACAGTTCGCATATCCCGGGAAGGCACACACGCACAGGGTGGAGGCTGTCTCGGCGGGACTCCACGCTGCAAGGCCCCCAGAGTGGACGGTAGGCATCCCTCAGGAAAGGGGCTGAGCCCCAACTCCTCACAATGCATGCGGCATTCATCACCTGTCACAACATAGCTGAAGCGAAGCATTCCAAAACTCAAACAACGATAGGCATTCGACTGGGTGGGCAAGGAGCGAAGGCAGCGCTGAACGATGGGCGAACGCCACAGATCGCAAAGGGTCATGCTCTCATGGGCGGTCCAGGCCCGGGCAGAGCCCCTGGAGCCGCCGAGCGGGACCTCTGGCTGAGATGCTGCTGCCATGGTTCAGATCACGGAGGGTCTGAGCCGCAGCAGCCATAGGGGCAACATAGGATGCGGGGTAGGGGGACTGCAGAGGCAGACGGGGGCCGTCAAGGCCAACCAATAACGGCAGGGAATAATGGGCCTGCTGTGGAGTGAGGTGAAGGGAGTGGACAGCGCACAGCTGCCAGCATTCAAGGCTGGACAGCCCCACGCATACACACATGCCAGATGATATAGGAACACCATCAAGGGCACGCACATGGAAACTCCTGCCTTTCTGTTGCACAGCACCTTTGGGTTGGGCCTCACTACAGTTGCATGTATAGTGCGGGACGTCTGTGAAGTCGTGGAGGGGGTGCTCATGGACAGGGCCCTGATTCTTCTGCAATTTCCCCCCCAAAATTTTGCGACCCAAAATTGAAAATTCTGCGACCCAATAAAGTTACAAAACAAGTCTAGTAAAATTAAACCTGTCAGATGGCGATCCATTTCCTTGTACCAATGAATAAAAAAATCTGCTTATAATTTTTTTCTGTGTACGGGTATTTCAAATATCAAGCAACACGCCCCCACCCCGCAACACATGGCAAAGCAGAGGGCACAGCTCCTAACCCACCCCCCAACACATGGCAAAGCAGAGGGCACAGCTCCTAACCCCCCCAAAACACATGGCAAAGCCGAGGGCACAGCTCCTAACCCCCCCCAAAAAACACATGGCAAAGCAGAGGGCA
>QEPC01009912.1:2920649-2931778 GCA_003113815.1 Sphenodon punctatus | reverse complement strand
GGCACAGCTCCTAACCCACCCTCAAAGGCAGAGCATGCAGCATGAAGCCCCCCCAACATGAAAAGGCAGAGCGCGTAGCATGAAACCCCCCCCAACATGAAAAGGCAGAGCGCGCAGCAGGCAAACTTATCTGGGTCCCCGGTGGCTGGAGAGGAGGAGGAGGAGGAGGTGGCGGCAGCAAACAGCGGGAGGCAAATGGCTGAGGCAAACTACTTCGTCGGAAGAGGCCATGCAAGCCACTGATTGGCTTGTGGCCTCAACAAAGCAAGCCCCTGATTGGCTCACCGGTGAGTCAATCAGGGGCTCACTGCCAGTAAGCCAATCAGGGGCTTGCTTTATTGCTCACTGCCGGTGAGTCAAAGCAAGCCCCTGATTCACCAGCAGTGAAAGGGAAATCCGCGGGGATTTCCCTGGTTTCAGCGCTAATCCTGCCTAAGGCAGGATTCTGCGCAAAAACCGCGAATCGCGACAGCGTGGTTTTCACGGGGTCCTGCTCATGGAGCGGGTGATACAGCTGGTGGATCAGGACACCGTTATTGAGGGTTTCCTGGAACTGGGCTACCCCAGTTGTCTGGGGGCAATCGATGGCACCCATATTGAGATCCTGAGTCCCCCGGACGACGATGATGACGAGTACATCAACCGGCATGGATACCACTCTTTACAACTCCAGGGCCTCGTGGATCATAGGGGGCGCTTCACCGACATCTTCACCCCCGTGAGTACTGCTATGCGAAGCGCATCAGGTCAGTGCTTGCACGTCACGTAGAGTGCCTGGCCTGTCCCTGATGTCTTTGTCGCCGTGAACCCTCATACCGACGACCGCACAGTGCATGCAGCCACACATCTGCTGCTGTGGCACCTTGCCTGCATTGAATAAAGCTCCTGACACTAAACAGTTGTGTTTAATATTTATTATTGTGCTCCCGCATAACCAAATAGATAAGCGGACCACCCGTGTGACACTGTACCCAACATCTCACCCCCTCATCCCCCTCGTCCCTCTCCCGCTCCCTCCTCCCTCAACCCCGAACCCCCCACCCCCAACCGCACAACCCCACCGCAACCCCCCCTTTGGAGTGGGTTGTCCCCTCAGTTTAAGGTCCCCTAGAACACCCTGCCTCTGGCCCGTCCTCGTCCCCTGGAGCCCCTTGGCCTTCCCCTCCCCCTACCTACAGAGACTGCTGTGACAACCGATCCCCCCTTGTCGGAGGTGGAGGAGGTGCTTCCAGGCGCCTGGGCCAGTGTTTCAGCACCTACTACCGGTACACCATCCCTGGAACTCCCATGTCCCCGCTGCCCCCCCCCCATGTTGGCAGCAGTCGTCTTTAGGCCTGGCTGTCTGTGTGCTGGCATCCATGCTGTGATGGAATGGGTCCCCGGATCCACAGTCCCTGATGCTGTCGTGGAGGAGGGTGTTGCGGCGCTGGCAGGGCTAGCGGTGCGACCGGTGGGGTGGGAGGGGCAGATGTCCGGGCGCTGGTATGGCCCCCAGCGGGGCTGCTGCCATTATGAAAGCACTCAAGGCCCCAGCTTGCAGGAGGAGGGACGTGCCCTGCTCCAGCGAGCGGTCAAGCTTTCTTGACAGCTCCTCGGACCAGCGGTCCTGCCAGTCTGAGTGGGCCTGGAGTGCCTCCAGCTGTCTATTCATGTCACGGCGCAGCAGCTGTCTGCCCTTCCTCATTTCACCCACCAGTGCCCTGTCCCTCCCCTCCACCTGTTGGAGTGCCCGCGTTGTCCCCTCCTCCACGACAGCATCAGGGACTGTGGATCCGGGGACCCATTCCATCACAGCATGGATGCCAGCACACAGACAGCCAGGCCTCACAGCTGCCAGCATCTCCTCTGTCTGCCTGGTGCTGGTATTGACGAGCTCCTGGGTGAGAGCCTTCCTATGCCTGCGCGCCCGCGCACGGTGCTCCCGCATTCGCTCGGCTGGTGGTATGGGCGGCCCCTGACCTCTGACCTCCCATGCTCGTTGTGGCTCTGTGGAGAGAGGTAGGGATCAGTCACAACGGTTCGGAGCATCTCGCCCTGCCCCCCTTCTGTCTAGGTGCTCGGAGTGAATGCTATGCGCTGCCCTTACCTGCTCCCTCAATGTCTGTCCCCTCCGACGCCGGCCGGTCGCTGGTGTCCGCCCGGTCTCCCGGTCTGCAGGGTGCGAGGGTGTCAGCGGTCGGGGTTGCCACCCCGCCCCCCGACGCACCTCACCGGATGCAAGCCCCGCCCCTTGCGGGCTGCAACTCAGCCCGGTGCAGGAAGCCCCGCCAACGCCGCCTGTGGCCCCGCCCTCTTTGCAAGACGTACCACAGACAGGGCCTTCGGAGGACGCAACAAGGCCCCGCCCCCCCACCACGCCGGTCTGAGCGCCTGCGGGCGTGTGCAGGGGGCGGGGCTAGACCTTTATCTGCCGGCAGTTTCCAGAGCTCTGTGCCGGTGAACAGAGCGTGTGTGTCTGTGAAGACTGGCCCCCTGCTTGACAGCTAAGTACCCTTGAGCTTGACTGTATTGCATTGCCTTCTGCCCCCCTCGTTCCTTCGTTTGTCATTCCCTCTCCCTGCCTGTTTGTGTCCCGTGTGCTCAACTTAGATTCTGTGTGTCCCGGAGTACGTGTTTGGTGAAAGAGACCTCCCCCTCCTCCCTGGTGAGTAAGGACGTGCGTAAGGGCCTGCGGGCCAGGGTGTCTCTGCCCCCTTCCCCTCCTGGGATAATTCCCTTTCCTCCCTTCCCCCTTCGGTGTGACAGACCCGGTTCCATTCCCTCCTACCTTGGGTCCCCGAGCCTTGCTCCCCTCACCATTCCTCACCAGTGTCCCCCCTTTGTGGTATTTGGAAGTTGCGGATGTGTGGAGCCCCTTCCCTTGGACTGCTCTGTGCCCTATGATGATAGGTGCCTAAGCTCTTGGTGCGAAAGCATACTGAGCGGCCCACACACTATCCTGACGGGCAACTGGGAGCCTCAATCGCCTAAACAGAGCCCTTTGAGTCCACCCGGAGCGTGTGGGCGAACGTACCCCTTCTCATCCCTGCCTTCCTGCCCCCCTCCCACTGACAGATTCACCAGCCCAGCCCATACGCCTGGCCTGTTACTCATGGAGGGCTCCCTGGAAATAGGCGAGCTGGTCCGCGCAGTGCAAACCCTGGCCATGCAAGTAAAGGATTTGCAAGAACAGCACGCAGACCTCGCAGCCACTGTGGTTCAGCGGCAGCCTCCGGCACCACAGGCAGCTATAATGTTGGCCGCCCCGGCACCCCCAGCCCCAGTGGCGGTAGCCGCGGACGCCGCAGTGGCTGCTCCTGCAGCCGCAGCCCCCCTACCCCTGGGACCTCCTGCACCCCGAGAACCCTGAGGACCTCGCATAGAGAAATTCTTAGGAGACTGCAGGATGTGTCGGGCCTTTCTGGCACTCTGCGACCTCACCTTCACGACCCAAGCAGCCACCTATGCCACGGATGCCCTAAAGGTGGCTTTCGTGATTGGGAACTTAGGGGGGGTCACCTTGGAATGGGTCACCAATTTTCTGACTAGCCAAAGCACCCTCTTGTCTGATTACCAAGGGTTTCTGTGGGAATTTCGTTTTTTATTTGATCACCCCCATCGTCTCCAGGATGCAGAAACCGCCATGTTAAATCTCCAACAGGGACGAGCGCCCCGATGGAAAACATCACACAATTCCAGCAACTCGCCCTTGAATTGCAGTGGTCAGAAAGCGCCCTTAGAGTGCACTTTCGCAGGGGGCTTGCAGAGGACCTCAAGGACCAATTGGCCTATGTTGCCCTTCCCGACACCTGGACTAGCACGGCTGTCCTCGTCCTCCAAATAGATGCACGGCTACTGGAGCGACAGAGAGAAAGACGTCAAGAAGGAAGGAGCACCCCCTTAAGAGGTATCCCCTTTGCATCCCCCAGCCCAGAGGTAGCTGTGCCGGCCGTTCCTGAGGCCGAACCTATGCAGCTGGGCACATCCCAGGGCCCTCTCATGGCAGAAGAGCGAGAGCGTAGGTGGCGGACACGAGCACGTTTTTACTGTGGGGACACGGGACATTTTATACAAGGATGCCCTGCGTTGCCTCCCCTCCGGCGGTCGGCGGGAAATGCCAAGGGTCGAGATGGGCAGGGAACGTCTCGACCCTGAAGGTTATCCCATCCCTCACTTCCGGTGCCCCTCTTCACCTGCGAGTTCCGGTCATGTTGGGCATCGCCCCCGACAAATCCCTGATAGTCTGGGCCCTGATAGACTCTGGGGCCTCAGCAAACTTCATCTATGACAACTTCATACGGACATCTCAAATTCCCATTCAGCCCAAGAAGAGTCCTGAAGCCGTACAAAGTATCGATGAATCCCCTCTCGTCTCGGGTCCGGTCACCCACAAAACCCGTCTTCTCCCCTGTACCATAGGAGCACACCAGGAGTTGCTCTCTTTCGATGTGGTTCGCACTCCTCTGTTCCTTGTAGTTCTAGGACTCCCGTGGCTTGCTCTTCACGACCCCCACATCCAATGGGCGTGGCGGCAGCTGCAGTTCACTTCTCCGTATTGCGAACAACATTGTGTACAATCAGCCCCCCCGCACTCTTCGCGGGTGGTGGGTAGCAGCATCGCCAAAACTTCGAAGGGAGGGCTTCCCCCCGAATATGAGGACTTTGCGGATGTCTTCAGTAAGAGTCAGGCAGCCCAGCTCCCGCCGCACCGCCCCTACGACTGTCCTATTGAGTTGACACCGGGCGCAGAACCCCCATTTGGGCACATCTATGCTCTCTCCGCCCCTGAGTTAACGGAGCTGCGAGGATATCTAGATGAAGGCCTTAAGAATGGGCACATTCGGCATTCAACATCACCAGCAGGGGCCCCCATCTTCTTTGTTTCTAAGAAAGATGGGGGCTTGCGGCCTTGTATTGATTATCGTGGCCTCAACAGTGTGACCATTAAGAACCGCTACCCCCTGCCGCTTATCCCGGAACTGTTAAACCGGCTGCAGGGGGCATGGATTTTTACAAAGTTAGACCTTCGCAGGGCCTATAACTTACTTAGAGTTTGCCAAGGGGACGAATGGAAGACAGCCTTTCGCACACAATATGGGCACTTTGAATACCTCGTCATGCCATTCGGGTTGGCCAACGCTCCAGCTGCCTTCCAGCACTTTATAAACGACATATTTCGGGATGTTTTGGATACCTTCGTTATCGCCTATCTAGCCAATATTCTTATCTACTCTCCGTCCTACACCCAGCACGTGCAACATGTCAGGCAAGTACTGCAGCGATTACGAACTCAGAAACTTTATTGCAAACAGGAAAAATGCGCATTCCATTGTACTACGGTAGAGTTTTTGGGGTTTGTTCTTAGTCCCGAAGGGATTCAAATGGACCCCAAGAAGGTCCACGCGATTCAAGATTGGCCTGCGCCCAGATCAGTTAAATCCCTCCAGCGTTTTCTGGGCAGCGTCAACTACTATCGCCAGTACGTACCTCGTTATGCCGACGTCACCAGCCCCCTCACTCTACTGTTAAAAAAGAACCAACCATATGTCTGGACCCAGGAACAAGAGCACAGCTTCCAGTTCCTGAAAGAAGCCTTCATGCAAGCGCCCTTCCTTCAGCACCCGGACTTTGAGAAGCCCTTTTATGTCGAGGCTGACGCCTCAAGTGTGGCCATAGGAGCCGTCCTCCTTCAACCAAGCACCGGGAAGCTGTGCCTCCCCTGTACCTATTACTCCCGCCAGTTGTCCCCTGCTGAAAGGAATGACACCGTCTTTGACCGGGAACTTCTAGCCATTAAGGCGGCCTTTGAAACCTGGCAGCACTACCTGGAAGGGGCACGACACCCCATAACCATAACTACGGACCACAAAAATCTCACCTTTCTCCAAACGGCCCAGATTGCTAACCCTCGTCACGCCCACTGGGCGCTCTTTTTCGCACGTTTTGCGTTTACCATCCAATTTCGACCTGGCAAGATGAACCTCTTGGCAGACGACTTATCCCGATACCATGAAGGGAAAGAGACCAACGCGCGGCCAAAGGGGCCAATTCTTGAACCTCAGGTATTTGCTGCTACTACCTCCTTCCTTGAATGCTTGCAGCAGGCTTCCGCTCATGAAATCCAACCTTCTGAAGGTAACCCCTTCACCTTGGAAGGGGGGCTCTACAAGAAAGGACCACAGATTGTGGTGCCACCCTCCTGTCAAGCACAGGTACTGTGGGCCCACCATGACGCCCCCCTGGCTGGACACCCTGGGACAGAACGTACCTTAGCGCTGCTTCAACGTCAGTTCTGGTGCTCGACAATGGCTACGGATGTGCGCCGTTATGTCCAAGCCTGTACCACCTGTGCCCGCACCAAGGTGCCTAGGAAAAAACCCGTGGGCCTCCTCCAGCTTTCCCTGCCACCGTTGGGGCCCTGGCAACGAATTGGGCTTGACTTTATAGAGGAACTACCCCCTTCGCGGGGGTACAACGCCGTCCTGGTCATAGTAGACCACTTTACGAAGATGGCCCACTTTGTGCCCTGTAAGGGCCTCCCCACGGTTCAACGCACAGCCCTTTTGTTTATAAGACATGTGATGAGACTCCATGGCTGGCCAACGGAGATAATCAGTGATCGAGGAATGCAGTTTGTCTCCCGCTTCTGGACAGTGCTGTTTAAAGCCCTCCAAGTCCAGCTGAAGCCCACTACCGCATACCACCCCCAAGCTAATGGGCAAGTGGAGTGGGTCAACCAGAGCCTTGAGCAATACTTGAGATGCTACATTGATTATCTCCAGGATGATTGGTATTCTTGGATTCCTATGGCAGAATTTGCTTACAACAACGCCCCTAACGCCTCCCTGGGAAATTCCCCCTTTTTCATCTCGTACGGCTATCACCCCCAGATGACTACCCCCGAGCTTCCATCGGTAACTGTCCCCACAGCAGGAGCACTGGCCCAGTAATTACAACAAGTTCATGCGCTAGCAAGAACAGCGCTGGAGAAAACACGCCAAACATACAAACAAAATGCCGACCGTCATCGGCGTCCTGCCCCAGCCCTGCGGCCTGGAGACCTAGTATGGTTGGACTGTCGCCATTATCCCTCCAAGCGACCGTCTCCCGAACTGGATCATCGATTCCTCGGTCCCTTCCCCATCTTGAAGCAGATAAATGATGTTACCTACACCCTTCAGCTTCCCTCGACCATGTGCATCCACCCTACTTTCCATGTCTCCCTGCTCAAACCCGCTGGAGCGATGGACACAACCATTGTGAACGAGGCCAACACCGAACTTGAGGTACTTGGCCCCGACCCGAGTTATGAGGTCCGCGCCATTCTAGACGCGAAAATTCGTCGTGGTAGGCTCCACTACCTTATCGGCTGGCAAGGCTTCGGGCCGAGTGAACGTTCCTGGGAACCCGCCTCCCACGTCGCCGCCCCACGACTCTTGCGCCTTTTTCATCGACGACACCCAGAGAAACCCGGGCCGGCACGATGTTGGAGGGGGGGGCCTCAAGGGGGGTGTACTGTCAGCAGTCGGGGTCGCCACCCCGCCCCCCGACGCACCTCGCCGGATGCAAGCCCCGCCCCTTGTGGGCCGCAACTCAGGCCACTGCAGGAAGCCCCGCCAACGCTGCCCGTGGCCCCGCCCTCTTTGCAAGACGTACCACAGGCAGGGCCTTCGGAGGACGCAACAAGGCCCCCCCCCCCACCACGCTGGTCTGAGCACCTGCGGGCGCGTGCAGGGGGCGGGGCTAGACCTTTATCTGCCGGCAGTTTCCAGAGCTCTGTGCCGGTGAACAGAGCATGTGTGTCTGTGAAGACTGGCCCCCTGCTTGACAGCTAAGTACCCTTGAGCTTGACTGTATTGCATTGCCTTCTGCCCCCCTCGTTCCTTCGTTTGTCATTCCCTCTCCCTGCCTGTTTGTGTCCCGTGTGCTCAACTTAGATTCTGTGTGTCCCGGAGTACGTGTTTAGTGAACGAGACCTCCCCCTCCTCCCTGGTGAGTAAGGACGTGCGTAAGGGCCTGCGGGCCAGGGTGTCTCTGCCCCCTTCCCCTCTTGGGATAATTCCCTTTCCTCCCTTCCCCCTTCGGTGTGACAGACCCGGTTCCATTCCCTCCTACCTTGGGTCCCCGAGCCTCACTCCCCTCACCATTCCTCACCAGTGTCCCCCCTTTGTGGTATTTGGAAGTTGCGGATGTGTGGAGCCCCTTCCCTTGGACTGCTCTGTGCCCTATGATGATAGGGGCCTAAGCTCTTGGTGCGAAAGCATACTGAGCGGCCCACACACTATCCTGACGGGCAACTGGGAGCCTCGATCGCCTAAACAGAGCCCTTTGAGTCCACCCAGAGCGTGTGGGCGAACGTACCCCTTCTCATCCCTGCCTTCCTGCCCCCCTCCCACTGACAGAGGGTGAGGGTTATAGTCTCCTCCTCCCTCTCCATCTCATTGGAGTCATCATGGGCTTGTGTGGGCTCTCCCGATGTAGGGCTGGGGGAGCGTCGGGGGCATGTGCCCAAGGTGCTGGGCATCTCCTCCCTGGTGTAGGTGGGCAGTGGCTGGGCCTGGGTCTGTACCTGCGGCTGCAAGGGAGGGGTCATCCTGGGCGGGCCGCTCCTCCCGGGCACCCCCTCCTACTGGGCGATTATGGAGCCCTTACGATGCAGCACCCGGATTAGTGCATCCATGTAGGGGGAGGCACGTGTCGCCCGCCCTGAGTGCCGGTTGTTGTCAGTGATGTCCTTGAAGCCCATTTTGAGCTCCTTTATTTTTGTCAGACACTGTGTGGGCGCTTGTTTGTATCCTGCCTCCCCCATCTCATTGGCTATCTGGGCGAACACGTGCTCGTTCTTGGCATTGACAGCCAGCTCTGCCTGCATTTCAGGTGTCGCCCAGATGGCTATAAGGTCATGGGTCTCCTGGAGCCCCCCCTGTGGTATCAGTGCCGGAGTGCTGACCCCTCCGCTATCTCCTCCTCAGCACCCGCCTCCGCCTGCCCCTGGCTCCTTTCGGCCTCGGCCTCCTCCTGGGTGCGTGCCCTCTTGCTGGTCTGTTTGGGGGTACAGTGGGGGCTGCTGGTTATGCTCCTGTCGGCTGTTTTTCCTCCTTCATTCCCTCCTGTGCCCCTCCTGTCCCCTTCTCCGACTCACCCGCCCCCAGCTGCGCCCCTTACCCTCTTCCGGGGAGGCCCCGTGAGCTGCTGGGTGTCCCCTGCTGGGCCGGGTTCCCCCTCCTGCTGTTGCTGTTGCACCACCTCCTCACCCTCTTGCTCCATCCTCCACTCCATGTCCTCCTCCCTCCGCTCCATCTACTACACCACCACGTTCCCCTGCTGCTTCCTGCCCTTTAAATCTCCCTCCGTGTACCACTTGTTGTTGATTGCCTAGAAGCGAAGCTGCATGCCGTCACCACGGCCCGTGTTCATTTCCGTTCACCACAGCCAGGGGTTTCCCTTCAGAAGTTACTTTTCATTCACCCCTGCCGTGGTGACCATTCACCACACTTCTGGACCTCCTCCCGCCCCAACCTCACGAAGCGTGGTTGGATTCACCCCGGGCCACGTTTGACTGTGGTGAACATCTGGATGCAAGCAAACAGACGTGCACGGCTCTTTCACCACCCCCGCATTTGACTGAGGTTGACTGTGGTGACTCCCGAAAACGTAACGTCTGAAATCACCCACAGTCTCACAAGATCCTCCTGCAATTTTTCAGTCTGCTTGTGTTTTAACTAGCTTGAATAACTTTGTATCATCTGCAGATTTGATCACCTCACTCTTTACTCTTTTTTCTAGATCATTAACTAATACAGCATCGGTCCCAGTACAGGCACCTGGGGTACTCCACTATTTACTTCTCTTCATTGTGAAAACTGACCATTTAGTCCTACTCTTTGGTTCCTATCCTTTAACCGGTTACCAATCCACAATAGGACACTGCCTCCTATCGCATTACTTTAATTTCCTCAAGAGACTCTCACAAGAGACCTTATCAAATGCTTTCTGAAAATTCAGATAAACAATATATACTATATCCCCCTTATCTACATGCTTATTTACACCCTCAAAAAATTCCGATAGATTAGTGAGGCATGACTTCCCTTTGCTAAACCTAAGTTGTCTCTTCCCTGTCAAGCCATGTTTATCAATATGCCCAGTAATTCTGTTCTTAATAATAGTTTCCACCATCAGGCTCACCGGTCTGTAGTCTCCAGAATCACCTGTGGAGCCCTTTTAAAATATTTGTGTTACATTTGCTTCCCTCCAGTCCTTGGGTACAGTGACTGATTTTAGCAATAGGTTGCAAATTACTAGCAGTAGAGCTGCAATTTCATATCTGAGTTCCTTCAGAACTTTGGGGTGAATATCATCTGGTCCTGGTGATTTGTTACTATTTAATTTGTCAATTTGCTCTAGCATGTCTTCTACAGTCAGTTGATTTGTGATAGTTCTACTGTTTCATCACCTGCAAAGAACAGTTCCGGTGCGAGTGTCTCCCCAACATCCACTGCAGTGAAGACTGAAGCAAAGAATTAATTCAGCTTCTCTGCAATGACCTTATTCTCTTAAAGAGACAAAAACTAATAATAAACTATTTTTTACGAAGTCTCTCTTCAAATGCTCATTTGGCCTGCTGTACTAATGTTTTACATCTAATTTGCCAGTGTTTATGCTCTTTCCTATTTTCCTCAGTAGGACTAGCATTCCTTTTTTTAAAGGATGCCTTTTTGGGTCTAACAGCCTCCTTCACCTCACCTTTTAGCCATGCTGGCAAACATTTGGCTCTGTTGCTACCTTTTTTAACCAGCGGAATCTATTTAATCTGGGCTTCCAAGATGGTGTTTTTAAATAGTCTCCATGCCTCTTGCAAATATTTAATCCTCACAACTACTCCTTTTACTTTCCTTCTAACTAGTTTCTTCATTTTAGCATAGTCTCCCTTTTTAAAGTGAAATGCTACTGCAGTAGTTTTATTCACCATTCTCCCTCGAGTAATTATTAGTGGTGGGACCCCGGGCCCATTACCGGCTACCGGATTTACCGGTTACCGGTTCTACGAAAACCGGATTCCCGGATTAAATCCGGTATGCCGGTACCGGATTTATTTCATTGGTTTCAATGGGGCGCTGTGTCCCCATTGAAACCAATGAAATAAATTA
>QEPC01009912.1:2894869-2914395 GCA_003113815.1 Sphenodon punctatus | reverse complement strand
GGGGGGTGTCCCCCCTTCCACCCGCGCAGCCTGGACTCGGGGAGGGTTTTTTTTAAAAAAAACTTTTTTGCTGGGGCAGTTTTTTTACATTGCAGCCATTTTTAAATGGCTGCAATGCAAAAAAAATCCGGTACCCCGGAATCCGGTACCCGGTCCGGATTACCGGGTCGAATCCGATAATGCCGGTACGCCCGGTACCGGCATTATCGGATACCGGATTCTACCGGTTTCCCGCCCCTAGTATCTAGACCCTATGCCCTTCCCTTCTTATGTTGATGCCATCCTTATGGGGTATTTTCAGGCGTTATGAGATCATGCTCAACCACAGTGAACCACGCACAATCCCGCGGCGGGGCCAAAGCACCCTGAACGTCTGTTCGGCGGCCGCAAGATGTTCACCACAGTCAATACCCACATGGGGTCAAATCAACCACACTTTCGGAGCTCCCCCCCGGGCCATCTCCGAAAGCGTGGTCAAAGGGATTCCCGGTGGGAAACAACAAAAAGTAACGTCTGGATGGCAACCACTGGCCGGAATCAAAGGAAATGATTCCCAGCTGGGGACAAAGCACGCAGCATCGCTGCCAGGCAACCAGCAACAACACAGGCACTGGAGGGAGATTTAAAGGGCAAACCGCAGCAGGGAAACATGGCAGGATGGAGCGAGGAGGGAGGCGGAGGAGAGCGGTGGGAGAGAGAGCGAGGGAGGAGGAGGAGGCAGTGGCGGTGGTGGAGGAAGCGCAGGCGGAGGAGTGGGAGGCAGTGGTCGTGCTGCGGATGGAGGAGGCGGAGGGACAACAGCAGCAGCAGCAGCTGGGACAGGCCGCCCTGGGGACAACAGTCGGGCCAGGGGAGGAGACACTCCGGAAACAGGTAAGGGGAAACAAGGGAAGGGGAACAGGCGGCACAGGGGCACCAAGGGGTGGGAGGGAGCCTGGCTGGGCACCCGGCAGGGAGGGGGGGAAAGGGGGAGGGCCGCGGGATGGAGGGGACAGGACCGCACCCAACCATAACACACACACACCCTGCGTCCCGCAGACACAGAAATGGGCCCAGGTGGCCGAGCCCCCAGAGGTCACCGGCCCAGCCCAGGTGGAGGACGAGGAGGTGGAGGAGGACCCACAGGGGAGATGGGGGAGAAGTCCCTACCACCGAGGGGGCCAGTGGGGGTTGCAGGAGACCCGGGACTTCATTCAGATCTGGGGGACCCTGGAGTACCAGCTGGAGCTGGAGCTGGAGCTGGAGCTGGAGCTGGCGCTCAACCAGCGAAACGAGCACATCTATGAGGACATAGTGCAGGAAATGGGGGCAGCGGGGCACCATCGGACCATGGCCCAGTGCCGCTCAAAGGCCAAGGAGCTGAAGAGGGGGTACAAGGGGTACAAGGGTACTCCCTCGGACTCTGTCACGCCTGCTACCCTCTCCTGTGGGGGTCTCTCCTTCTCTCACCAACCCCGCCCTGAAGGACGGGGTGGTGGGGTGGGCCTCCTTCTTGCTAAATCCTGTCAGTTCCAACCAATTTCTCCTCCCCCCTCTCTCTCCTTCCATACCTTTGAGGCTCACTCCGTGCGCCTCTACTCCCCCCTCCATCTACGTGTTGCTGTCATCTACCGTCCCCCTGGTCCTCTCTCTTCCTTTCTTTCTGACTTTGAGTCCTGGCTCACTTTCTTCCTCTCTGTTGATATCCCCACTCTCATCCTTGGTGACTTCAACATTCATGTTGATGACCCATCTCAGCCCTCAGTCTCTCGCTTCCTCTCCCTAGCCTCCTCCTTCAACCTCCACCTTTGGACCAACTCCCCCACCCATACTAATGGCCATTCTCTTGATCTTGTCCTCTCTAGAAACTGCTCTGTCGCTGATCTCTCCTTCGATCCTCATCCTATATCAGACCACTTCCTTGCCTCTTTCAACATTTCCCACTGTCCCCCCTCCTCTTCCCCTTCTCTACGCCCCTTCCGTGACCTTCAAGCTATTGATCCCCTGGACTTTGCCTCCTCTCTCTCTCCCCTTCTTCCTACAGTCTTCTCTTCCTCCTCCCCTGACTCCGCTGTCTCTGCTCTCAACGCCTCTCTCTCCTCCACACTTGACTCCCATGCCCCTCTCTCTTCCCGCCCTGCCTTCTCCCACAACCCCCGTCCTTGGCTCACCCCTAGTATCCGCCACCTCCGTTCTTGCACTCGTGCTGCTGAACGACTCTGGCGCAAATCCCATTCTCACGCTGACTTCCTTCACTTCAAATTCTGTCTCTCCACCCTTACTTCTGCTATCTCCCTTGCTAGACAACACTACTATGCCTCCCGCATTGAGTCCTGTTCTCGGGACCCTCGCCGCCTGTTCTCTACCTTTGACTCCCTCCTCAAGCCTCCCTGTCCTCCCCCTCCTTCTTCCCTTTCTGCTCAGGATCTTGCCTCCTTCTTCACCTCCAAGATAGACAAGATCCGCCTCGACATCGCTTCCCACTCCTCTCTTCCCACTCCCACCCCTCTCCCTCCTCCCCCTCCTTCTCTCATGTCCTCCTTCTCCCCTGCCTCCCTTAAGGAAATCTCCTCTCTGCTCTCCTCCTCCAACCCTTCCACTTGCCCCCTTGATCCCATTCCTTCCCGCCTCCTCACCTCCATTACTCCCACTGTCGCCCCTTCCTTCCTGCACATCATCAACCTCTCCCTCTCTACTGGCTCTTTCCCTTCTGCCTTCAAACATGCCACAGTCTCTCCTATTCTCAAAAAGTCCACTCTTGACCCCTCTGACCCTTCTAGCTATCGTCCTGTCTCACTCCTTCCTTTTGCTTCCAAGCTGCTTGAACGTGTTGTCTACTCCCGCTGCCTTGACTTCCTATCCTCCAACTCCTCCCTTGACCCCCTCCAATCTGGCTTCCGCCCCCTTCATTCTACTGAAACTGCTCTCGCTAAGATCACCAACGATCTTCTGGTGGCTAAATCTAAACGTCTCTATTCCATTCTTGTCCTCCTTGATCTCTCTGCTGCCTTCGATACTGTTGACCACTCACTCTTGCTGGATTCCCTTCACTCCCTTGGCTTTTGTGGCTCTGTCCATAACTGGTTCTCCTCCTACCTCTCTGACCGCTCCTTTAATGTGTCTCTCTCCAACTCCACCTCCTCCTCCTTCCCCCTCTCAGTTGGTGTTCCTCAAGGCTCTGTTCTTGGCCCTCTCCTCTTCTCGATCTATACCTCATCCTTAGGCAAACTCATTGCCTCCCATGGCTTCCAATACCACCTCTATGCTGATGACACTCAACTCTATCTCTCTACTCCCTCTCTCTCTCCCTCTGTTCAAGCTCGTCTCATCAACTGTCTCTCTGACATCTCTACCTGGATGTCTCAACGTCAACTCAAACTCAACATGGCTAAAACTGAACTCCTTATCTTCCCCCCTCATCCTTCCTCTCCTTCCTCACTGTCAATAACTATTGATGGAGTCACCATCCTGCCTGTCCCCCAAGCCCGTAGCCTAGGCTTCATCTTTGACTCAGCCCTTTCTTTTAAACCCTACATTGACTCTGTTGCTAAATCCTGTCGCTTCTCCCTCCATAACATTGCTAAGATTCGCCCTTTTCTCTCTGTCTCGTCTGCCAAAACTCTTGTTCATGCTCTGGTCATCTCTCGCCTCGATTACTGTAACCTCCTTCTCACTGGCCTTCCCCGGTCTCACCTTTCTCCCCTCATCTCTGTCCAAAACTCTGCTGCCAGGGTCATCTACCTCGCCAGTCGCTTCGACCATGTGCAGCCCCTCCTCTCTTCGCTTCACTGGCTTCCCCTTCCTGAACGAATCCTGCACAAGCTCCTAGTCTTCACCTATAAAGCTCTTCACAACCTTGCTCCCCCCTACCTCTCTGCACTTATCGCCCTCCATACTCCAGCCCGTGCACTTCGCTCCTCCTCTGTCCCTTCTCTCACCCTTCCACGCCTTCCCTGCTCCCCTAAGCGCCTTCGTCCCTTCTCACTTGCTGCCCCCCATGCCTGGAACTCCCTCCCTGTCCACATCCGCCTTGCCCCCTCCCTTCATACCTTCAAATCTCTCCTTAAAACTCACCTCTTCCGCTCTGCTCTGTCTGACTCTTTATCCTGCTGAGCCACTATTCCTATACCTACGATCTGTTTACCCTTATCCTTGCCACATGGACCTGCCTGCTGTCATTCTCATCGTAACCAAGCCAAGTACGTGCACTTGAGACCTCGCATCTTCATGAATGTTAGACCCCTTGTCTCTCCCTCTGTTCCCCTTCCTATGTCTCTCCCCCAGCTCCTGTCGCTCAGATTGTAAGCCCTAGGGGCAGGGACCGTGTCTATTTTATTACTTTGTAAAGTGCCATGTACACTGCTGGTGCTATATAAATGTTTGTTAATAATAATAATAAAAAGGCCACATGGGACAACAATCGGTGGTCCGGACACGGAGCCCGGACCGTCCCCTTCTATGATGCCCTGGACCACATATTGCATATGAAGGGCTCGATTGTCCCCCCACGCCTCGTGGGGAGCACCGTGGTCCAGGGCAGGGAACGGGCCGAGGTACCCCCTTCCACTCACCGCCTCCCGGGAAGGCAAACACTCCAGGGCCCTGGACCCCCAGGAGGAATGCCCCAGGACCTCCGGAACCTGCAGGCACCCCCCAGACAGCAGCCCGGAGAGCCCTCACCCCCAGGCTGGAGAGGCGGAGTCCGAGCCCGGCACCCTCATCACCCTCAGCCATTGGTATCAGGGGGAGCACACCAACACAGAGGGGCTGGCCTCGGAGGGATCTGAGACAGACATAGAGGGTAAGCAAGCAGTCGTGAGAGGCGAGGGACCGGGGGCCCACGGGCAGGGGGTGAGGGGGGATGCACGGGCCGGGGGCAGCCCCAGCCCCCCCTGACAAGGCAGAAAGGGGCCCCAGTTGGCCACCCCTACACCAACCACCCCCCCATTCGCCCACAGGACACCCCAGCACCAGAGGCAGGCAGGCAAGGAGGGCGGTGCTGAGGAGCCCAGGCAGCTGGCGGGGGAACCAGGTGAGGCACATCGGCCGGGGGGGCCCCCCGGGGGACCTGGGACATGTGGAGCCGGTGAGAGGGGCCGGGGCACCAGGGTGGGGGGAGAATAAGGTCTGGGCGACACTCCCGGGGGGCCACGGAGCCCCAGGCCCATCCCAGGGCTGGGGCAGGCACCCGGGGCGGCAGGCGACTCACCTTTGTGTACCCTACAGGGCAACTCGAACAGCCATAGTCACCCAGACCCATGCCCCCAGCACAGCGCATGAGGGAGTATCGGGCACAGGTTCACCGCCGGAGGGAGGACCAGGTGAAGGACATTGTCCGCACCTCGGCAGAACAGGGGGAGCGGATGATAGCGGCCGTGGACCGGATGGAGGCAGCCATTGAGCGCTCCGTGGAGCGGGCGGAGGCGCAGGACATGAGGATCTTGGCAGAGGTGCACCTGGAGTGGAGGTGAGAGCGCCGGGAGCACATCAGACAGGTGGAAGCGCTCGGGCGGCTGGAGCAGGGATGGTGCGGGAGCACTCAGCCAAAATGGATAGGTCCCACGATATCGGGACCTCCCTGCTCCTGCACGCGGGCACCATGTGTGTATATGTGATGGCAGCTGTCCCTCTGGGCACCCTGCCTGCCCAGGGCCCCATGCTGGGCCCCTCGGCGCTCCCACACCCTCCCCAACAGCCAGAGTTGCCTCCACGCCCGCAGGGGCCGCGCATCCACCTCCTGGTCCCCCCAGCCCTCCGGAGGGTGCAGCCACTCAGGAGGGCCCACGGGTCCTCCCTCCCCCCAACTGCCGGCCGCCCCGCTGGCCCACGAGGCATCCCAGGACACTGATGGGGACATGGACATTGGGGGGGGCGAGCTCCCAGAGCTCTGTGGCAACCACTGGGCACTCGAGGGGGTGTCCCCGGAAATGTGGGGGATGTGGGAGAAGGGGGAGGGTGGTCTGAGGGGGGGCACTATGGGGGTGGGGTCCAGCGGGGGTGGGGTTGGGTGCACCCGACAGGGGTTCGGGGTGGTGGTTGGGGTTGCAGACCATGTAGGGGCTGGGCCCGGGATCCCCCGGGGACACCACGGGGATGGGCCAGGTGGTGATCGCCCTCATGCTTCGGCCTCCCAGCTGATATGCCTCACCAGGGCAGCACGAATGCGCTTGGCGTACTGGTACTCCCTCGGGTTGACCGCGTTCACGTACAGTGGCACAGGGTCGGGGGGGCAGATGGGCTCGGGGTATTCCAGGGCTGCCCCCTCAGTCTCGCACACATTGTGCAGCACACAGCAGGCCCCGATCACCAGGGCTAAGGTCACCACAGTGTAGTCCAGCCGGCCAGCGAGGCTCCTCCAGCACTGTTTGAGGGCCCCGAATGCCCGCTCCACCATGGTCCTGCTGGAACACAGGTGGGAATTGTACAGCACCTCCACAGGGTTGCGGGCGACCGGGTACACCTTCATAAGCCACCGGGTGAGGGGATAGGCCGGGTCACCCAGGATACAGGGGGGCATCGGTACCCCCTCGATCTGGGCCATCCCCATGTCAGCAAAGTCCCCCCAGAACATCCGGGCATAGAAGGGGGAGATGGTCATGATCCGGGCATCGTGACTGCGGCTGCAGTTGCCCGTGAAGATGTCTATGAACAGCCCCCGGTGATCCACAACTACCTGCAGCTGCAGTGAGTGATACCCGTGCCTGTTGACATACTCCATGACCTCCCCTGCGGAGGGGCGCAGGATCTCAATGTGGGTGCCGTCCACGGCGCCCATGCAGTTGGAGACGCCTCCGGCTGCGAATCCGACAATCACAGCCCCCTGGTCCACCAGCTGGATCGCTCTGTCCAGGAGCATGCCCTCCACAGCCTCACAGACATCCCGGAGGATACAGGCAGCAGTGCTCAGGCCGACCCCGAAGTGCTGGGAGAAGGACCGGCAGGAGTCGGGCGTTGCTAGGGCCCAGACCCCAATGGTCACCCGCTGGACCAAGGGGGTCAGGGTCCACATGGGGGTGTGGCGCTCCAGCCAGGGCGTGAGGAGCTCAGCGAGCCGCAGCAAGGTAAGCTTGTCCATTCTAAAGTGGGCCCTCCAGGCTGCTTCATTCCACTGGGCCAGCACCCTGGCCCACCATCCCTGTGCCCACTCCGTGACCCATATCCGCCGGTCAATGGGCATAGCGAGCAGGGCAGCCCAGTGCGCAGTCTCCCTCCCCCATTGGAGGTGCCCGGCCACCTCGCGGATTGCTGCTGCCCTACTCTGGCCCCGGCTCATGGCCTGCTGGCCAGTCCCGGACACCCTCTGAGCCCTGAGCCGGGCCAGAGTGTGCCTGCGGCTGTGGTGGGCCCTGCGGGACCGTGCAACGCTCCAGGCCACAGAAACCCGCAGGCAGGTGCCCAGGTGCACCTCTGCAGTAAGGATGTGCAGCTGATCGGTGTAGGCGTGATACCACTCAGCTGAGAGCGCGAGGTGCATCCAGTAGGTGGCCACCCTGTCCCGCTGCATGGTGTTGGCAGCCCCAGGGGTTGGGGGTGGGATATGCTGGCCCGGTAACGGCCTCCCACTGCAAGGCGGGCAGCCCTGGGTGCGCTGTTGGGTGCACCTGTTGTCCTTGCATGGGGCCTGGCGCACGGACAGGTGCACGCGGTCGTGCATTCCTGTTGCAGCTGCATGCCTTCTGCCATCACCCCCCACCTCTCCCTGTTTGCAACACCGTGTCCTTGCTGGCCTGATTAGTGTGTTGGCGGTCCTGTCTGGGTGCTTGTTTCCTGAAGCTGTGCCGGGTCTGCACCCCATGCCTCGCTCTGTTACTATACATTGTTGCGGCCCGTGGCCATCTAGCTAGTCCTTGGAACCCCTCGGCGCCCCCCCCGGCCCTGCGGGGAATGTGTACCCCCCTGTCCGTGGTGTTATTCTCCCTGTCTGGCTGGACCATGGCTGGTTGTGCTTCCACTGGGCTCCTGCTTCCCGGCCCCCATGGGGCCCCCCATAGCTGGACCTTCCACGAGACCATGGCCCTGTGTGACCTGTGGCATACCCCGGCCGTCCAGCTGCTCCTGGGTTGCCTGGACAGCCAGTCGGGTGCTTATGCGAGCCTGAGCTCTGGCCTTCGCTACTTCGGCTATGAGGCGAGCGCCCAGGATTGCAGGCTGCATGCGGCGACGCTGGGACTGGTTCCCTTCCCCGATGGGCGCATCCCGGAGATGAGGTGCTCTCATGTGACCTGGTCTGCGGCTGAGACCGTGTCTGCCCTGTCTGTGTGCAGCCTGGCCGCCTACACAATCTGCCTTGCAGAGGGGGGCCCTGCCTTGGCCGTGTTCTACTTTGGCTGTGTTCACGGGGCCCGTGGGTACCAACGCTCTCGTGGGGCGATGTATCACCAGCTGTTGGAGCTGGATCAGCTTCCGTGGCCCCCTGCTGATGACTGCTGCGTGTCTGAGCCTACCGCGGCAGAGAGGTCGGCGCTGTTGGGCATGTGGTCCCGTTCGGATGTGCAGTTGGGGCTGTCCATGCAGGATCCTTTCGAGGCCTACTACCTGATCACCCACCACATGTCCTTGTTGTGGTACCACCGGGGCATGATGCATTGGCCCCACCTGGTTCACTGGGTGGGGCACCCAGACCCTGGACCCATCGTGGCCCCCAGCAGCTGGCTGTGAGTCCCGGTGTGCCTCCCGGCCCCCGGTTGCCTGCCCCCGCCCGGGGGGCGTGTTCCGCTGCCAGCTCCCTCCCTGATGTCCCTGCCGTGCTGCTGTGCTGCCTGCTTCCTGGGGTGCTGCTGACCCTGCCTGTGGCCCCGGGCCCCCTCTGGGCCCCCCCTGTCTGCCTCTGCACCTGGTGTTCCCCTCCGTGGTTGCCTTCCCCGGTGCCTGGGTCCGGCTCTCTGCATGGCCTCCCTGACTCGCCTGGGTCCAGCTGCCTGTCCTCACCCGCCAGCGCTCCCTCCTGCAGCCCCAGCCCCCACCCCTTGGGTGCCTGTGTGACCTCGGGGTTCTGGGGCCCCCGGACTGCCCCTCCTGGCTTCCTCCCGGGGGTGTGTGTGTCTGTGTTTTTGGACCTGCTGCGCTGCACCGACTCTCCCGCCTGCCCTCCATCGCCCCCTCGCCAGCATGTGGGGTCCGAGTGTGCCTCCTGGACCGTTCCCAGGCCGCTCCCTGTGCCGTGTGGGCTCCTGCTATGCCTTGGGTCCGAGCTCCTGGGGCCCCCCATTCCAGGACTGCCTGTGTTGCTGTGGGGGCGCCCGTGCGGACAGTTCTGCTGTGGGGGTTGTGGTTGCCATTGCCTGTGTCCAGCTGTGCCCCTGTGCCATTTCCCCCCCNCCGGCCACCTGTGTCCCCCCCTTCCCTTCCTTTTCCTTCTGGGTGTGTGTGTGCGCCCGGGCGTGTGTTTGTGCTGTGTGTTCCACTGTGCCCCCGTTGTCTGTGTGCCTGTTATGTGTGGTACCTGGCCAGCTCTTCTCCCTCTCCCCCCTCCCTTCCCGTTTCCCTTGTATGGGTGTTCCCTTTTGTGACTTCTGGCTTCGTTTGCCCTCCGGCGGCCATGTCTGTGTCCCGCCCCTGCCCAGTGCCTTGTGAGTGTTTTGGCCATGGCCGGGAATGGCGGCACGTCTGTTGCGCTGCCCCGGTCCGTGATCTGTCGGCCCGATTTCCTGCCGTGGTCCCAGTCCTGTAACATCTGTTCGGGGGTTCTTTTGGCCATGGGCAGTGATTGATTGGTTCACCACCGCATGGAATCCACTGTGGTGAATCGGGACCGCGTGACGTCTGAAATCACCCATAGTTAGCTGGATGTTGTTCCAGTATCCAATGTGCTGTCTGTGTGAGTAAACAGCTTCACTCTCCTTTGGGTCAATTATTGCCTAGTCTCCGATCTGCCTTTCTGAGGGAAGGTGATTGAGAAGGTTGTGGTGGTACAGACACTGGGATTCCAACAATAACTACTTGTTAGGGTGATGAATGATCTGCTGATGATTTTAGATCAAGGACAGCTGGCCATCTTGATCATGCTGGACCTTACGGCAACATTTGATACAAGAACTGACCATGGATTGCTGCTTTGGCAGCTGAGGGACATTGCCAGTGTGACAAGAGCTGCTAGCAGTGGTTTCAGTCATACCTAGAAGAGTGGAATCAATTGGTGGTGATGGATGGTTATGCATTGTCTCCAAGAGACTTTAACTGTGGTGTTCTCCAAGGTTCTATTCTATCACCCATGTTGTTCAATGTATACATGCAACCCTTTGGGGAAGTTACGACCAAGCATGGGGAAGAGTATCATCAGTATGCTGATGATACACAACTGTGTATCTCTTGCCCTGTGAGCTCTGTCTTGGAGGCATGTCTGAAAGATACAGTTGGCTGGATGCATCTGAACTACCTCGTGCTCAACTTGAGGAAGACTGAGGTGATGCTGGTGGGGAGAAGCAGCCATGATGAGGATGCCATTGTCTCATTCAAGCTTCTGCATCTTGAAAGGGTCCAGGTAAAGGTAGTGGACCAGGTAAAGAACTCGGGTATAATTTTTGACCGTGCTCTGTCCATGAGGACTTGGTATTAGATGTGGTTCGGAGATGTTTATTTCAGCAACATAATTTGCATAAGCTACACTCTTATATATCCCAAACTGACCTTGCCACAGTGACCCATGCCCTGGTGACTACGAGGCTTTGTTGACGCATCCCAAATAAGACAAGGACATATTTTTTTTGGGGGGTAAACAAGGCCACATTCCTTATTTCTTAAATCTCGGTAGGAATTGACTTCAAGCAATTTGGGTCCAGTAACCACATGTTAAAATTCCAGTCATAACGGAGAACAAGGACAGCTGGGTTTGATGCACCTTCAAATCCCAGCTCCATATAACTTACAAACTATGCCTCCCCCTTCATCCCACACCACACGTTGTGGGTGGGGGAGGACAAACCCCCCTTTGGGACCAGGGGAAGGAGGAAGACCAGAGAGCCCGAGGCCGTATCTGCCCCTACGGTGTCCTCAAGTTTGTCTCCTTCCTGGAATGTGACCCCACCACAAGTCATACCCTGCGTATACACTGGAGGTCACGAATCACCATCTCATAAGGAGATGTCCCCTCAATGTGTAACTCAACACGCAACAAATTCTAATCAGGTTACTGGACCCCCGCCACAAGAACCACCAGCCTTAGCTCGGCGGTTCTGCCCCCACCGAGATCACAACCTTACAAATTCTTTTAGCTTGTCTTTCAGTGCCTGAAAGTACATGTTCACCCACAGTCTGGATAGGTGTACACCATCCCGTCAATAAAGCTTGGCTCTTGTGTGGCAAATTTCAGAATGCTCAGTGCAATCCCCCTGACTTCTCGCCCATTTTGATACTGCTTTATTAATTGCTTGCCAGGCCTTATCCACCTTTGAGGGTGGGCAAAATTTTTGTATGGGGGTATTTTAAAATTGTTTTAATAATTGTGTCGATTTTTATATTTTTTATATTGTGATAAATTGTTTATTTTATGTTGGAAGCTGCCCCGAGATGCCGTAGGCATAGGGGGCGGCATATAAATGGAATAAATAAATAAATAAATAAATACCCAGGTGGAGGGCATGTTTCCCCAGTTTACGCTGCACTTGATGGGTCCAAATAAATTTTGCTGTTGGAAATATTTTCATGGCCTCTAAAGGTCTTTCTTAATCTGCACAATTAACTGCATGCCTTTAATTTTAGATAAATTATTCTCACCCAGGTGAATAACAATTATGTTTTGGGGGGACCCCTTTGAAGCTGCCTGAAGCATCGGAAGCAATTGC
Source organism: Sphenodon punctatus (assembly GCA_003113815.1). Lineage (NCBI taxonomy): Eukaryota > Metazoa > Chordata > Lepidosauria > Sphenodontia > Sphenodontidae > Sphenodon > Sphenodon punctatus. The sequence continues at coordinate 2,902,636 of QEPC01009912.1, read as the reverse complement.
TCCCACAGCATGTCCCAGTGACCTTTCCAAATTAACTCAGCTCCAGCACTAAGGTCCACTTGGGTTCCCCAGGAGGTCTTCCTCACTGTTCTGCTGGCCCAATGCACCAGGCTGTGACTGATGGATGATCCATATCAGTTTCCTTTTACCAGTGGTCCCATCAACTGCAGTGAAAGAAAGGAGAAGAAATTATTGGTTAACAAGGCATATATAGGTGCGAAACGCATGGGACCTCCACTGCCCCAGACTCTTGACGTTGGAGTCAGGAAAACTGCTGGTTGCTGTGAAACTAGCAGCCCCAATCCAAAAGGAATAGGAACCATAATCGGATGTGGGTGCTGCAAGGTTACCCTCAAGATGGCCATAAACAGGTATCTAGTAAGGTAAACCCCATTACTGTGTTGCAAGAGGATCACAGGAGCAGAAGGGAGGGCGGGCGGGCTGTCAGGTAGTGCCTCATCTCATCCACTGGACACAATTCCAGGTTCCTGGCCCGTACCCATGTTACACTTTGGCTCCTGCCCCTCTGGTCTGTCTTTGACTGCTGGACGTGGAGCCGCAGGGTCTGGTCCTCTACCGACATGTCCTCCATCACCAAGGCACACCCTGATGAATCCCGCACTGAGTCGGCAACTAGCTCTAATGTGAAATGCTCCAAAAAAGGAGAGTTTAAATGTAATACAACTTTGAAACTGTTATAACAAAACTGGGGTAAGATCCTGCAAATGCTAATTAACAGAGGGGGGTGGCTTATCAGCAGTCAAGCATCACATGGACTGCCCTGGTCTCTAGTCCAACTCTCTATCATGCGCTTAATGAAGAAACCTCGGTCCAGGGCAGGGTGGCCCGCCAGCCCACTTGTGTAGTCCAATGTAGAAATTTTAGTGGAAATGGTACCTGAGGCAGACACACCCCGCCGGAGGCAAACTGACATACCTGACCTTCTGAAATAGGGAAACTGGCCTCCCAACCCTGCTGGGACCGAAAATGTTGGAATTCCCTGAATGTCCTGCCATAAGCTGCCCTGGTCTGCTCAACCAGGGATCCCTGAACCATCTGAAACAGGTCTACGATCAAATATTCCACCATGCAGGTGTCATGTCTGCTGGTGTTGCACTGGCTCCCAGTGCCAGGAGACAAAATCGCTCCATCTGGAAGCGAGAGAGGAAATCGATGACAGGCACATGACTCATGGTAAACAAGACATGCAAGTACAAATGTCCTCACTAGCCTCATCACCTGGGGGCATTTTGATGACAGGGAACTGATGACATGAACCGGCCAGGTTGTCACACCAAAACAGGACCAAGTGTTTGGTGACATCAACAGTCCAAATGTGCACCACCACTACTGTTGGAAAAAACTCAAGAAAGGTGAGGTCCCTGACTACGCTTTGCTCAACCTAGTTCTGTGGCCACGGTGCTGCACACCACTTTCCCTGAAAATAAATCCCCAAACAAAGGTCCCCAGCTGCACTGGAATGGACTTGTAGCTCTGCCTCCAAGAGGTTTTGCCACCAGAAACGAACCCCATTGTAATTTGCCAAGAAGGAAGCCCGTGTACATAGGTCTTCCTTCATCTCTTTGGTCACTAGCACATGTTAATGGGGGGTAGGTAGGTTACCTGATGCTTTTGCATATAACTGTGACAGAAAGGCCCTTCCGGGAGCCACAACCCAGCAGGCGAAATTCAAGATCCCTATAAGTGATTGCAGCTGCTGGACCATTACCTGAGCTGTGGTCAGACAGGTGTCAATACCTTGCCTAAGAGTGTTCAATTTTTCATGGGGGAGGTGGGACACTGCGAGGACATATCAAGTTCAATCCCCAGGTACATCAAAATGGAGATGGGACCTTTGGTCTTTTCAGACACCAGTGGAACCCCAAGGTCTGCTGCTACAGCCTGGAAGGTCTGCAACAGCTTCTCGCATTTGGCAGTCCCAGCGCTGCCCATGAAGAGGAAATCATCAGGATATTTGGTTACCTGCTGAGTTCCCGCCGGCTGTTGGACTACCCATTCCACGAGGAAGCTGAACCTCTCAAAGACCAAGCATGATATGGAACAACCCATCAGCATGGCTGTAGCAGGGAGCAGTCCTGTGGGGCTGCTGCCCCTTTAGGAAGGGGGATGAGGGGGTCTGCCGGAGGGCTGCGCATGCCCAGGGGGGTGGCAGAGCCAACCCCATAGCTGGGGATCAGCCTGTGAAGCAAACAGTCTGAGAAACCCTGGAACAGAGTGGGAGGGTTACTGGCCCTTTAAGGCGGTGGAAAGGAAGCCTGACCACACCCACTCTGCCTGTATAGAAGGAGAGACAAGGCAGAGAGGAGGGAGACTCTGCTAGGAAGCTGGAGAAGCAACATCTCCCTGAAGAAGCCTTCCTGCTCAATGCTCTCCAGGGTATTGAAGGTTGGTGAGCCAGAGGGACCCAGGCAAGTGGGAGAGGCTGTGCCCAAGGGGGAGCCTCTTGCCTGGGGAAGACTTGGCCAGGGCCTGGGGCTTAGAAGTCTGGCTGGATGGACTTCGGGGGTTGATGGTCGGTGTTGCTCCTGAGCCTGGAGAGACTGACCTGGGCCTGCAGGGTGGAGGCGACTAAGCCGGCAGCCCCAGGTACATTGGACACAGAGTCTAATAAAGGACTGTGGACTAATACCCTCTGGACTGTGTGTTGTGTCCTAGAAGAGGGTACCCCCCTGTCTCAGTGGAGTTTTTAGCCGAGGCTCGGGCTGAAAAGGTGTAGCCGAGGGGTGAGCAAATTCCCCAGAGTGAGAACCCAGCACCCCGTGTGGCCCTGGGAGACCCCCTGCTACAATGGCCTTATTGAAGTAGTACATCCCTTCGATAAGGCCTTATCAAAGTAGTACATCCCTTCAAAATTGCAATCCCAGCAGCCTGAAATTGTCTGGGTGGACCGGGAGCAGGTGGAAGGCAGACTTGATGTCACACTTCGTCGGCAGAGCAGCTGGTCCATATTACGTAATCATTTCAACTGTAGAGTTGAATGGTGCATACCAGATGGAGCAAAGCTCTGGGGGGGATTGTGTCATTAACCAAGCTGCCCCTCGGATGCTAGAGGTGGTGGATAAGACAAAACTCCCCTGGGGTCTTCTTGGGCACCATGCCAAGAGAAGAAATGTGCAAGTCAGGCCATGGCAGTTTGGGAAATGAGCTGGCTACCCGTTCCTCCACGATTTCCTTCTGGAGTTTGGTCAACACTATGTGTTCTATCCCTTTGACTGATTTTAAGTTTCTGGCTGCCTGCTGTTGTAGGGATCCCCTGCCCTGGGATCCTCAAACCCTTGGACCATGTACTGCACCTCACTACGGCTCGGATGGCCTGCCAAAGCCACCTCAAGCACATCAGCCCGAACCGGGGTTCGCGCCCTTTCCAGGCCCTGCCCCCCTGAAGCAGCCTGTGGACCTCTACCCTGGCCGCTGGGGTTCTGCTTGTCTTTTGATCCCCATTGCTTACATTTAAAGCAGTTAATGACCGGGTGGGAGCTGTTACATTGGGTGCACTGTGGCAAAATCTACACGGGGAATGCAAACACCTGCCAGAACAGTTGAATGATGTCCCAACAGGGACCTGTGCCCCCCCACACTCCTTTTACCCGCTGTATACAGAGGATCATTCATTGGTGCAACCTCCCCCTTTTGCTAGAACATGCCCACTATCTGTCCTAGGAGCGTGGGAGGTGTCATTCATAGAATGAATGTGGCCCATGTGGACCCCAGGTTCTGCCGCGCCCCTCAGCACCTCTTTGAAGTGGCCAGCAGTGAAGTTCCAACTTGGGTCCCCGGCTGCTCTGTCTTATACTATTGTAACTTTACAAATTCACTATGCAAACACTGCGCATGTGCTAACAATTAACTATTGCAAATGTGCCTCCTCCTGGCCTGAGTCATCCAACTCCCAATTAAGAAACCTTTCTCCTGGTTTCAGGCTCGGCTACTACTGATAAGAAAGCTTCTCATAACATTACAGTTCTAGCCAGCCTTGGGGCGTTTATAGACGATCCCGCTTACAAGCGGGATCGCCAAACGCCGGCTTTCCCCCCCGCGCAGTCTCTGCGAGCCGTGTCTGCAGTTCAGACACGGCGCAGAGTGCGAGTGCGCATGCGCGCCCTACTGCGCATGTGCACTCGCCCAGGGAACCAGGAAGTGCGGCGTAAAGCCGGCACTTCAGGAATCTGCGTCGGAGGGGGCAGGCGAGCCTGCCCCCTCCGATGCGGATTAAAAAGCGGCCCCAGCAATTAGACGAGCGCCAAGAAAGGCAGCTGATCAAAGGATCAGCCGCCTTTTTGGTCTCGTCTATAAACGCCCTTGGTATTCTGCTGTGGCAACAACAATTATGGGATGGAATACAACATAGGCTGCCAACGAGGCATACATACAGCTCATGACAAACAAGATGGATTCAGAAGCAAGAGTAGGCCGAATAAGACATATAAGTGTTCCTAACTGGCTCCACCGGTGTACAATGGATCTTCCGCATCTTTCACTACAACCCGGTACCTGAATGCCTTATTGTACCTAAGACAGGCACGGGGGGGCAAGACGTACAATGTCTGTATTTGAGCAAGTCTGAGGCCCTGTCCAGGAAAGCCTGAAGCATGACCCCCTGGAAAACAGAATAAGCTGTGGTCCACTTGGACCAATTTCTATCTGCCTTGGGATATCTGAATTGTTCCTTCTTTTTTCCCCTCTTGTTCATTAGGATCTGATATGGGGTCACTAAAGATCAGGGCAAATATGTCAACATATTTGTCCTGCCAGAGCCTCTCCTTAGTAGACTGCAGCAAGTGTTCCCCAATGGAGGCCAACATGTCCATGTACCCCCCAGTCTGTATGGGTCTCTGCTCATGCACTGCGTGACCTGCACTCCAGTTCAATGCTGCGAATGTTCCTCCCCAAGCTTGGGCTGCACCCCTAGGTTGGGGTTCCATTCCCATCTCATAACTCATCTGAGGGAGGGGGAGTTGGCTCCCAGTGGTCCTTAAGGGGGTCTGTTACCGCCCTGGCCGGGCCACGGGACTCATGCTCTGTTCCAACACATGCACTTTGGTTCTGCTGCAACTGTGCATACATAATGGCAGCACCCACCACAACCTGACAGTGCATCACTGGTCTGGGCAATGGTGGGGGTGGCACTCCCCTGGGTAGTTGTGACCCCATAGTGCTCTACATGGCCTAAACCTCCCTCCAGGCCACTGGTCCAAGCCCCCCAGGGCAAATTTGGATCCACCCTTGGGTCTGTGGTCAACTCACCTGCAGGTTTCTGGGTAACCACCGTCTCTGCTGGTGCTGGGCAGGCTGGAGCCCTCTGTTGGGTCTGCCCAGTTACCTTTCAGATGTCTCACTCCAGTGCCTCAACTCAAAGCAGCAACTTGCCAACCCTGGGGTCCTCTAGTTCCCCCTGATCGCCCCTTGTCCCTTAATCGAGCAGGGAGAAGAATCCTCTGTCCGCCCCTCCTCAGTTGAACCTTAGATATACTAGGCTCTGCCACAGGGAGCTGTGGCTGGAGAGGCCCAGGGAGGGGTCCCACTGGAGGCAGTGGCTGGTCCTTGCCCCCAGGTACCTGCAGCTGGGTATCCCTAGATACCCAGAGAGTATGGAGAGGCTGGGTATCCCCAGCCAAAGACTCCTGCTGCGGGGCCACATGGAGCTGCAGCAAGGGGGAAGCTTACAGGGGCACTCCCTGATATGCCTGTCCTTCCCCTGTGGTGTCCTGCCCCTCCCCCCCGATCCTAGGCCATCCGGTACATCATCGCCTTGCAACCTCTCTTGTAAGGAGAGAAGGATAGCCTCTTCCCCTGAGGCCAAGGTTGGCAGGCGCTGGCCTGCTTTCCTCCCCCTCCTTCTATGTGGTCTTGCCCTTCCCTTCCTTCCCTTTTTTTTTCGGGAGAGGGGGCAAGCGGAGCAATCTCTAGAGCCCTTGTCTACAGTGCTGTGCCTGCGCCCAGTCAGGGACAAATGGGGGTGGGTAGGTCGGTGACTAGCCCAAGAGGCTCACTCTGTGTCTACTCTGAGCCCGGTCCTTGCCTTTTGCTTGCCACCGCCACTCTCCCCGCTCCCAAGCTGCTCACCCTCAGCTGCTGGTTACCCTGCACTGTGGCGCTCCTACACTGGTCAGATGGAGGCTGTTGCTCCATTGAGGTCCTGCGAGAGTATACCCTCCTTCTCAGGCATGGCTGGACTTCCCAGCTGCAAGTCTCGCCTTACGAGTGTTTGTGCCAGATCCTGCCATTGCTGGGGCAACTCTGGCCAGGCTGAGTTTTTTCATGCCTTTGTGCTTTGACCTGCCTCTTCCCTAACTTGCCTAGGCTGCCTAGTGCAGCCTTGCACCCCTCCTTGCTCCTTCTCCCACTGACTCCGGTGGGGCTGGCAATGGGGGATTAACTCCCTCTTTTATGGACTGCCAGCAGTGCTTATATGTCACTTGCAGCTTGTTCCGAATACGGCAACATGGCTGCTTACTGGTTTGGGTAGCCAGTGGCTGCCTGTAAACTGATGGGTTTAATTTAAGATTGTGCTGCTGGTCTTTAGGGCCCTTAACAATATAGGCCCTGGCTATATTCAAGACCTATTCCTGTAGACACACTGATGGTTATCTGCACTCAGAAACCACCCACTGCTTGGGGATCCTGCCATCGCATCTTAAGTTGGTGGGTAATCACGTCTTTGCTGTGACGGGCCCCTCAGTGTGGAATTTCCTCCCTTCGGACGTCCATCTTAGTTCTTCCCTCCTCACCGTTAAAAAGCACCTAACAACATATTTATTCTCCAGGTGCTTTTAGGATCCACTGCTGGTTCTTCTTAATGTGTGTTGTCCTTCCCTGCTACCCTCCCCTTTTAAAATTGTTTTTATAGAGATTTAGGTGTGAGCTGGTGTGGAGAACCGAGAGGTGGGCCGGACATTGCCGGTGCCCAGGATCTGTAGTTTCTATCTAGCGATCTCTGTTTGTGGGGTTAGTCTAGGAGAGTGTCTGCACATTTTCTATGATGCCGCCTCGGAGGAAACGAGTGGCTAAGGAGAGCACGATGGACCCTCCCTTAGTGAAACAGAGAAAGTTGGATACTTTTTTGGGGGGAGTATCTGGGCCTTTGACCTCTGCACTGCCCTCCCCCAGTGTGGTCCCTCAGATACCTAAGATCTTCTATTCTGACAGTCCCTTGGGAGTACTGGGAGGTGACTCTCCAAAATGTATTCCCTGTGCCTCCTTGGGACTTCAGTCACCGGATTTGAATCAGCTGACTGATGTGTTGCAGGAGTCCCTGCAGGGAAAGATAGTGGGCCCCGATAGTGGGACCCCATCTAAGCTTCAGGTGGACCAGCCTTTTTTGTTACATCAAACTTTTTAATTAATTTTGTCATATCTTAAGACAATTACCAGCAATATGGACAAGACTTATGATTTATTTTCTAAAGCTATTTCTCCCAATTCTTGGCTTCCTGAAAGGGTCCCTTGCAAAGTAGGCGATAAATGGGGCCAATAGTTAATAACATCTATAATGCCACACGGGCTCCCTCAGGAAGGGTTGCTGTGAGACTTTCCCCCCAAGCAGTATGTCCTGGAATCTTGTGTAGTGGGTGTCACGGGGAAACAGGGGGTCACATACGTGTAACACGGGACTACATGTTTGGTAAATATGTGATACCGAGGGTTTCACATGGATGCAATGTTACTGTAAATGTACAGTATGTAATGTTACAAGTTCCACATGTTGTAATGCCAACTCTGAGAACAGTAGAACTCAAATTACAGCTC
>QEPC01009912.1:2861746-2891672 GCA_003113815.1 Sphenodon punctatus | reverse complement strand
AATATTGGAACACAAGTGAGCTACAAGAGCCCTCAAGCTCTTGCGAACCCAGAGAGTAAAGAGTCTGTAAACGGGAAGGATCGGGCCCTTGGGTGACAAGAAGTTTCATTGTGGCAGACTTGAATTAGCCAGTGAGAGAAACTGATTCAAGAGGACTGTGCGCAAGGGAAACTGAGTCACTCAAACCCGGTAAAGTGGGGGTGTTGAACCCCAACCTGTGACAGTGGGCCCTCCCTGGATAACTATATCGCTCCATGTAAAGAGGCTTTTACTGTTTTTCCTAGGATGGACAGTTGTTTCCCGGCCTGGAATACAGCTGAGCTGGTAGCAATGCATTTGACCTTATTAACCAATCAGCCTTTTAGTCCTAGGGATATTCAGACTTTGAGAATAATATACCAAGGCCCTAGTAGATTCCATTGTGTTATTATTTTTTGGAAGGGATATAAAGCTATTATATGGAGGTCGGTGGGAAAGTTCCATGCTCATGGGATTAGGCTGGCCCAAATTTTTGTACAAGATAGTCAACACCAACAGAGGAGGGAGTTGGCGAGGGATACTATGGGATCCCAGGGTAGGGGTAGATCACGGACAGTGGATGGTAACCCCAGTCTGATTCCCCAGGGTACCAGACATTTAACTAGGACCAAGGGAAGGAGTTTTTCCTCTGCTAAGGAGATTAGTGGATGATATAATCCAGAGATCATACCTTCTGGGGGAACCGCACTGGTGGATTTAACCTCCCCTACCCCTGTGGAGGGGATTCAGGGATCAATGACACCAGCTCAAACCAGCATGGAAGTGATCGAGGGGAACCCTGTGGACACAGGGAGTATCCCCATTTGTAGTACTATAGAATCTGGAGAAACCAGGCAATTAGGAAAAGGCGTGGTAGATCAGCCGCTCTTGGAAACTCCCTGCAAGCATATTGAGGATCAGGGTAGAGGATTACAGATACGTATGCCTGATCTGCAGGAAAAGGAAATAGCAGGATGCAAGCATCTTGCTGTATGTTGTTCTCCTACTATTTGTGTTCTTTCAGGAGGGGATGGGGGAGTTTTATATCAGTGGATGGGAATCTGCAGTTAGAGGTGGAGTACGAAGCCAATCCAGGGGTGAGTATTGGTGTATGTACCAGTGCCCAGTGGGATGTGTATAGGCAGCTTGAGCCCTGGGAGGATGGGGATCTGACAGTGGAGAAGGTTGGTAAGGGGGAGGGTGGTTTTGAGATACCAAAAGATCAACAGTTGGCGAATAGGAAGGGAGTGATGTGGAAGGACCATCTCTCCTCCATTCCCTCCTTTACTTTCCCTATTAAAGAACAGGGTAATCTGGGAGAGATTTACTCCTTTGGGAGTTCACAGACAGAGGGAGGTTTGACAAAACCCTCGGGCAGTACTATAGTAAATGAGGGCGGCCCATTGAGTGGGCCAAAGCCCCCTAGCCAGTTACCTATAGAAAGTACCCCCCAATTAGGAGGGGTGGTAGATTGAGTTATTCCCGAGATCAGGGTGATTTCCTGGAACATCGCCGGAAGGCTAAGGCAGCTGATGGGGAGTTCTTGTCGTTTTTAATGACAAATGGTATAATTTGTATACAGGAAACCTGGCACCAGGGCCCTGTATCTTTACCCGGTTTTGATTCCTTTATATCAGATGCTTTACCTACAGGGGGAAGCGTTATGCGAGTGGAGGTTGTTTCTGTTTTATTTCTACGGCATTATCAGTTATATACTCTCCATTACCAGGCTGTCTGACTTTGGCTGTGGGACATTGTTGAAATTTTCTTTGGGGATGCTGGCTTTAATGAATGTATATATACCTCCTTACTCATCTCATTATTATAAGGAAGCTTGTTGGAATGAACTGATGACTCTGATAGACCAAATTGGAGAATCCTATCCCCAGGCTGGGATACTTCTTCTGGGGGACTTTAATGCCCGTCTCGGGGAGACCGACCAGGACCTATTTTTCTCTGAGGGACTAGGAGTGTTGGAGGATGAGTTTTGCCCCCAGAGGAGCTCAAAGGACAGGGTGATCAATAGGAATGGTTTGCTCTTAGCTGAGATTACGACAAAAGCAGATCTGATGGTAGTGAATAGTAGGGACCTGTATGATCACCCAGCCGAGTTTACCTTTATATCCCCGCAGGGGTGTAGTGTTATTGATTTAATTATTGTATCAGCGGCATTGTTTCCCCTGGTGGGGCGACTTGAGGTGGGTTACCACCCTGGGAGTGATCATCTTCTCGTGGTAATGCGGCTCCTGAGAAAGGGGCTTTTTAAATCTGAGCGAGCTATCCCTCAAACTCTGCAGGTCCCCCAGATCCCCCTAAGAACCAAGTGGAGTCAGACAAGGGGAATTAAGGTCCGACATTTTATGACCTCAGTCGAGGGCACCAGCGCTAGCTATATGATGGATATAGCTCAGGATATGGAGGATCTTTTAGCAGGGTATCAAAGCATAGTAGAGGAGATGAATGACCTGCTTAAACCAGCTGCCAGGGATAACAGGGTTAGCAGTAAGGGTATTAGACTCCCAACTAGTCCATGGTATGATAGGAAGCGTTTTCAGGCGAGGAAGGTGCTATCGTCAGTTCAGGAAGGAGCACTCAACCCGTGCATTGTTATTGTTCCGGCACACTAGGGTCAAGTATAAAATTATTGTCCAGCAGAAGAAGGACAAATATTACCGTGGTCAATGGAAGGAGATTGAGAAAGCAGCCTTGAGGAATGATTCTGTTCCTTTTTGGAGTCTGCTCAGGGGTTGTGCCAGGGATAGGAAGGCGAATTTAAATAATGTTACAGCAGAAAGCCTGGAAGCCCACTTTACTAATTTATATGCAGCAGATCCGGCACCAGTAGTTATATTTTCTGGTTTACACTCTCTCTCTGATTGGGCACCCGTGTCAGTCTCAGAGATTGTAGAGATACTTGAGGGTTTAAAATCTGGGAAGGCATCAGGATTGGGTGATTTGCCAGCTGAGCTTTTTAAAACTAATATAGACTGGTGGGCCCCTATACTCGCCCATCTCTTCACCGGGATTAATCTCTTGGGGGAGTTCCCAATGAAGTGGGAGCAAGCAGAAATTGTCCCTATATATAAAAAGGCCCCTCCAAGCAATGCTGGTAACTACAGGCCTATCAGCCTGCTTTGCGTAGTTGCCAAGATTTATGCTAGGTATGTCTTAAAGAGTTTGGAGGACTGACTGGTTAGAGAAAATTTTTTGCATGATGAACAGAATGGATTTAGGGCTGGGTGCTCAACAATAGACCATTGCTTTGTTTTAAGTCATCTGGTCACCGAGTACTATCGAACCACAGGACTTTATGCAGCATTTGTGGATTTGCGTGCTGCATTCGATCTGGTGTCCAGGAACCATCTTTGGCGAAAACTTTCTCTCACCACCATTGATCAAAGGCTTTTATGCCTCATTCAAAGGCTTTATGCTAATACTTCTCTTAGGGTTAGGTTGGGCCAAAGGGGCTCTTTATCTGAAGTGTTCCTGGCTAAGCGGGGGGTCAGGCAGGGGTGTGTCCTGGCCCCACGCTTTTTAACATCTTCCTGAATGATCTAATTTCAGCGTTTTCTTCATCTGATAACCAACCCCGTAGGATTGGAGCCACTGAGGTAGCAATATTATTGTATGCAGATGATGCCGTCCTTCTGTCAAGGACACGTGTGGGGTTAAAAAGACAATTACAAGCATTAGGTGATTTTTGTTATGCAAAATATTTGGAGATTAATCGCCAAAAAACCAAGGTGATGTTTTTTTCCCCTAAGCGGAAGATTAATAAATGGTTCTTGGATAGGCATGAGCTGGAACAGGTGGCTGTATATAAATACCTGGGTGTGATCTTCCAGGCCAGTGGATGTTGGGGAACCCATGTAGCCACGGTACGCAGACAGGCAATCAAAGTAGGGAGAGCAATATGCCGTTATTTTAGGACTAATCAAGGTCATCTAGTTCTCCCAGCCTTGAGGGTGTATAGGGCTAAGTGTCTTGCCCAACTATTATATGGNGGGCTAATCGAGGTCATCTAGTTCTCCCAGCCTTGAGGGTGTATAGGGCTAAGTGTCTTGCCCAACTATTATATGGTGCCCAATTGTGGGCATTAGGGAAATCTACCTCCTTGGAGTCAGTCCAGACAACGTTTCTCCGCTCACTCCTGGCCTTGCCTAATCATGCACCTTGTTGTGCAGTGCGACTAGAGTGTGGAGTTCAACCTATAGAGACTAGAGTTTGGCTCCTAGTAACAGGCTATTGGTTGAAGCTCCATTGTCCAGTGGCAGCCCTAAGCTACTTAACTTCCTTTTAACCTGTTGTCCCCATACGTTATGGGACCCTTCCTGTAAGATTGAGGATGCCAGAGGAGCAGTTAATCCTCTGGCATCCTCAATCTTACAGGAAGGGTCCCATAACGTATGGGGACAACAGGTTCAAAGGAAGTTAAGTAGCTTAGGGCTGCCACTGGACAATTTACTCTCCTTGGGGTATCTGGGAGCCAGGAGACTTATTCATCAGAGAATTAATGATGTCAGCACTCAGATGGAATTAGCCATCATGCGTGAGAAGGGATCGATGGTGGAATTGATGGATTTATATGAATTTGCCCAGCTCCCCCCATTGTATCTACAATGGCAACTGCCCCCTCAGGTCTGAAGGTGTGTTACTATGGCAAGGATGAATGTGTTTCCAACAGTGCCTACAGAGGGCCCCTTTTGTGCTCGGCCCCCATCCCTTTGTCTTTGTGGGTGCTCCCCTGGTTTGGTGGGCACCTTGGAACACACTCTATATTGTACTAAGGTTAAGGACATTAGGGATAAATGGCTGATGCCTTATATTGAGGAATCTTCCTCTAGGCATGCGGCCCCCCTATTACTTTTATTGCTGGAAGGCCGGGAAGAAAAACTTACCAAAAAAGTGGCCTTTTTTTGGTACAATGTACTACGGGTTAGTGGGCAATAGTATTGACTGGATTGTTTTATAGTTAATAGGATCCCTGATCTCGGGTTATTTGTTTGATGTGAGGATGGGGTATATGGCAGGTTGCTGATTTATGTCTGGCTGTCAATTTACGTTTTGTTACTAGCTATTTATATGTTATGTTCTCTTATTTGGCTAATTGTACTTTGGATTATTGTTTGTTTGTGTGTGTGATTCTATGTTACGGCACAGGCCAAACATTAATAAACATTATTATTATAGAGATTTCTTTTAAAATAAATTTGATGTTCTATTCTTATGTTGTACAGTGCTCCAAGCACCATTTGGCGGTGGAGTGCTATAGAAATAAATATTATTTTTTATTATTCTTATTCTCCAGGGCTTGGTTCATTCCCTGCTGGCATCTGAACTGAACAGCTGCCAATGGAAAGATCGGATTTTGGCCTGCAGGGCTCTCTCATGTATCCATGGGTGTGTCAGCCAGGTAAGTCTAACCTAAAACTCCCCCCAGATAAGTAATTTTCCAAGTCTAAATGCTCAGAAATTTCAGCTGTTCAGTGCGCCCTAATAAGTAGATTTGTTGTAAGTATATGATGAGCAACTAATTATTCTCCTACTCATTATTGAACATAATGTGCCCACTACTGCCAACTTAAACCAAGGCTTTCCCACATTGGCCGTTTTTACACTGATGGCCTCACCCACTGCTGGGTGTGCGGTGGTGGTGGGTGTCCATGGAAATGGGCCGGTGGTGGGTGGGGGGATGGGTGTGTGTCTGTGTAAACACCTCGGACAGTGGGTGTTTGTGCTTGCGCGTTCCTGGTGCACATCCATCTACACCCACCTCCACACATGGGGACATCCAGAAACCAGAGGAGGCCTTGTGGGTGGAGATCGGTGGAGGTGTGTGTGTGTCTATATAAAGGGACACACACACCCCTCCACCCACCGTACGAGCACACCCATTCCCCCACCCACCCCCGTCCGTGTGAAAATGGTCATTGTCCATTGACTCCTGGAGAAGCTGTAGAGACCTTCTGTCTTTCTGTATCTTTATGGCGATATCCACTTTTGTGGGGAATGCTTATCTTCAACAGGACTTTAGTCTTGGCATATCCTTTGCTATGGAGATTATCAATCCTCACTGGAAGCAAAGGAAACGTCCATTTCTACCAATTACACCCAAGATTAGAGAATAGATCTGGTGTTTACTACAAGCAGTCAGAGACCAGTTTGTTCACTGATTTATAGTTGTTTTTCAAGTCTGCTGAGGCATGGGAAGTCTGAGGGGGGTGAGGCCTTGCAGGATTGCGGCACAAGGGTGGTTACACCTTGCAGGGCCCAAGGGTTGAGCACCCTGGGGTATGAAGCAAATGCAGGAATCTATAGCCAGGAGATCAGTCCAAGGAACAGGGAGTTTAAATGGGAGGCAGGGATGGGACTGGAAGACAGGCTGGGGAAGGAAGCTGGATAGAAGGAGGGAAGCAAGGGGAAACAGGTCATAGCCAGGGGCGTAGCGTCCATTGAGCAAACCCGGCATAAAGTCGGGGGCTGCTAGGTCCCAGGAGCCACTGCCTGGCCCCGCAGGGGCAGCCCCACACCTGAGCTGGACTGGAGGAGGCCTGGGTGCAGGGCACCCCCACATCATGGGGGGGTGTCCCCATCCCTCACCTGCCTCTGCCCGCTAGTAGTGCTGCTGCTGCAGCAGGATCGGACTGGGAGATAAAGCTGTTTGTAAACAAACTCCTCCCCATGTGAGTGATCAGAAGGTTGTTGCCTTGTAAAGAAGTTTCTTCAAGATGGTTCCTATTCCTAACATTCTCACAACTGGGTTGCGCATGCTCACCATAGTCAAATAATAGATCACGTTATGGTGTCGCGCTCCTCTAGTATAAAAAGCACTCTCCCCCTCAGAATGACAGTTCCTTCCAACCCTTTCTAGGAATATAAGAAAATTCCATGCTGGGCTGGAAGGGTGTGGCTTCCTCTCCTCCAAGAGTGATGGTCGGTAAAGTCACTGTGAGCCACTTTCCCCCGGGGGGGGGGGGGGTCTCCAGTTCATTCCCGAGTCTCCTTCACTCAGACTGTCCTTGCCTCGGGTTCGTCACTGCTGCTGCATCTCATGTGCAGTCTGCAGACACACGAGGAAGGAGGAAAATGCTGGCGCATGTGCACTTGCACACACAGAGCAGTTTTGCTTTTTTCCCCTGGCGGCATGCGTTCAACGTTGCGTGCTCAGTGCTGCTGCCGGATCAGGCCAAGCGCCAGGGGGGGCGGGGCTTACAGGCAGTCGGCCAGATAACTGGGGGGGGGGGCGGCAAGATGTGGCGGCGAGGCTGGGGCCCAGGAGGCTGCAGGATGAGCGGGAAGTTCACTTTTTAAAAAAATCAGAATTAGCAAGGGGTTTAGTGGGATGGGCCTGCAGGGCCCCCAGTCAGTGTGGGCCCTAGGACGAATGTCTCGGTTTGTCCAATGGTGGCTACGCCACTGGCAGGACATGCACACAGCCGCACACGCATCCCCACTTACCCCCCATTTATCTGCACCCATGGAGCAACTGCCTTTTTTCCCAGTTGCTCTGTGCATGGGGACAAGTGGGGGGGTAAGTGGGGATGCGTGTTAGGTGGGCCCCTCACTCATGAACATGCAGAAATCTGGGTGTTCATGGGTGGGAGAGACTCGTGTAAAAAGGGCCACATTCTCACAACTGTCTTACTTATACTAGCTTAGGTAGGAATTTAGGATGTAAAGCAATATCTATTCTATCTTGGAAAATCTGCAAATATGGTTCTGAGATTATTATGGCTGCTATTTCACTAATTCTTCTCAATGAAGTTATTGCTAACAGGAATACTGTCTTTAAACCCCCACCCCATAACTATTATTTGTGCCCCCCATATAATCAATTCATGCTGCCCTGGGGGTGCAAATGAACTGGTTTGGGGGGGAGGGAGAAATAGTTATGGGTGTTGGGCAGCATGAATTGATTATATGAGGGCGGGGGCGCAAACTGGTTATGGGGTGGGGGCAGCATGAATTGATTATGGGGGCACAACTGAACTGGTTATATATATATGTTTCTTTGCATGGCATAATGTGCTTAATACGCTGGCTGCATTTTGGGTGTCTTGTGTGTTTGATAGCAGTGCCCCCAGGCCTGCCAAGCCGGGCGGCACCCTTAGGACCGCCGACGGGACACAAAGAGGGGGACCCATCTTAACAAGGGGGCCATTCCACCCTAGCTACGCCCCTGGCCATAGCATAGGAGCTGGGAAGAGGACACACTGAGCCGCTTGGAAGTGTTGAGCTGCTCTAGGGAAACTGATCCCCAGCCATGCTGAAATAGCCCAGTGGGGGCGCAGCAGCCAATGAGGAGTTGGATAGTTTGGAGCTCAACTGGGCCAATTCAGGAGTTGGGTCATGTGCACAGCTGAGAGGGCTGCAGAGCCAGCACTAATGAGGCCCCAATAGTTGTTTTTGTTTTACAAAACAAAGCCAGCAGGGACTTGGACTCGGTTGTTGCCAAGCAACCGCCACAACCAGAAACACAGGCACCGGCTCCGGATGCTGTGCAAAGCGCGAAGGCAGGGCCACCAGTGCTTCACCGCTCAGCATGGCTTCAGGCAGCGAGGGCGTGGCCTCCCCTTCAAATGTCGGCGCTGTGAATCACACAGCACTGGTGATCTGTTAGACTGTCTCTCTTGCATTGAGAGAGAGAGAGAGAGAGAGAGAGAGACGGGTTTTGGAGCTTGAAGTTTTGACGAGCTGTTCCTGTTCCCCTTGTTCCCCTTGTATACCTGTGCAGAGTGCTTCGGCGGACTGAGTGAGAGCGTGAGTGTTTCCTACCTATTCCCTTATTCCCTAAATCCTATGAGTGTGAATTATACATTGTTGTGGGTGGAGGGTGAGGAGCGTGAGTCAGCCTTCCCCCTCCCGGGGAATCCTCCCCCTTCTTCCCTTGTAAGAATGAGCCCTTCCCCTTCCTCTTGCCCTGGGACCCTTCCCTTCTGTTCCCCCACTTCACGCACCAACCTTCCTTCCCTGTGGGGTGACTGGGACGTGTGTGCGGTGGGTGGTGGGAGAAAGGAATGTCCTAGCACTGGTAACCCGGCGCCCTATGATGAGATAGGCCTAATCCCTCGTGGATTTTAAGGGCCAACTACTATACTGACGGGCAATCTCCGACTCTCGAGTAGTCCCGGGGAGCGGTGCTGGGCTCTCACTCCCAGGGAAGGTGTGCCTGCAGGTTTGTGGGTGTAAGGCCCCGGGATAGGGTGTCTTGTCACTGGTTACCCCTCCCCCCGTGACAATCAGACTGTGTTAATAAACGAGGTCCATCTCTCTTCAAATTAATCAGCCTGTTGTCTACAGCAGTAAGTTATTCTTTGTTTGGCGGCCAGTTCTGCTGGTTTGTTTTGAACTCCCACAAATGCTCACTTGTCTTATGCCCTGTAGTAACACATATTCACGTCTGTGGGAAGTGAATATAAACATTTGAATATAAACATTCGATCTCTTGGCAGCATTTGACACAGTGAACCATGAGGTGTTGGTGACTCGCCTGTGGGACCTGGCTGAGTTGGATGGAACGGTTTTACGATGGTTTCAGTCCTTCCTAGTGGGTAGATCTCAATGGGTGTTTCTGGGAGATTACACATCTTCTCCCCAGGATCTCCCATGTGGGGGTCCTGCAGGGTTCCATTCTGTCCCCCCTCTTGTCCAATGTCTATATGCAGCCATTGAGAGAGGTTGTATGTAGATAGGGAGTTCGTTGTCATCAGTATGCTGATGACACGCAACTATACCTGTCCTTTTCATCCAACCCAGATCCTGCAGTCTCAGTGCTTTCCTGGTGCTTGACAGCTGTGGTGGACTCGATGAGGTTGAGTCGATTGACATTGGATCCTGACAAGATGGAGGTGATGCTCATTGGCGGGTCTGGGGTTCTGGATGAGGGGTTGTTACCTGTTATCGACGGGGTTCACCCTGTGTTGGCATCTCAAGTTAGGAGCCTGGGAGTGCTCCTGGATCCACAGCTGTGTCTGGAGTGGATTCCCAGGTGTTGGCTGTGACCAGGAGTGTGTTCCACCAGTTGCATCTGATGAGGCGGCTCCGCCCCTACATCTTGGATTCCGACCTGGCCACTGTCATTCATGCATTTGTCACCTTGAGGCTAGATTACCGTAATGCACTGTGTGTGGGGCTGCCCATGGTGATGGTTTGGAAGTCATCATCGGGAGCACATTATGTCGGTGCTCCGGGCACTGCACTGGCTGCCTATAGTCTTCCAGGCCTGATTTAAGGTGCTGGTGCTAACCTAGAAAGCCATAAACGGTCTAGGCCTTACTACTGCCTCACTTCCTGGGAGGCTCCTGCAGTCATCAGGGGCATCTATAGTGGTTCCCCACTATAGATGGTGGAGACCGACAGGCAGGCACTCTCGGTGGCCGCTTTGGTGCTGTGGAACTCTCTTCCGGCGGAGGTCCGTCTCAGCCCAAGCCTTCTTACGTTCTGCCGTCAGTGTAAGACCTGGCTCTTCCACCAGGCATTTGGTGGAGGGGAGGGTTGGAGGGGGGGTTGTATATTTTGTACACACTATTGGTCATTTTAAAGTTTTTATTGCTTATTTATGGATTTATATTTTATTGTATTTTTATGATATGCTGTAAGCCACCCTGAGCTGCTTGAGGAAGGAGGGGCAGGTTCTTATAAAATATATATTTTTAAACTCCTCCCCCCGTTATGGCTTTTTTTTCCTGCTCTATGTTAAAGTTGGTGGTAAATCTTTAATTGACTTCAAAAGAACAGGTTCTGTTACTGCCCAGGCTCCTAGCACTTAGCTTTGGGAGAAACAATTCAGTCAGGTTACTGCTGTCTTTCTTGACAGCTCTTCTAATGAAGCAGCACTTATATTAAGTGAGTAGTTATAGAACTACTTAAGTGTGTTCTCACAAGTATATACTTGGTATTTTTCAATTCTGCCTCTTGTGTTTAAAACTTGGAGAGAAGGGTGATCTTTTATCAAAGGACTGCAACCCTAGCTCATTTCAATAATAGCTTAGCATGTTTGAGGCCCCAAAGCAAATGTATGCTGCAATATAGCCACATTGTCAAACATTAAAGAAAAGCATCCACTCTGATTCAAAATTTTGAAGGGATTTTCTGCTCTGATATGGTGACATTTTTTTTTTTAAGTTTTTTTTTTTTTTTTTTAAAGTACCAATAGAGTTACAAAAGTACAAGAAGAGAGAGGCTTGAAATCTGTTCTGTGTTTATGCTGGTTTGCATTCTCTGTCATGGAACTGACTCAGTTTTTTAAAAATAATTTTTCTCAAAGCTGTTCTATAAGAAAATTTATTGGAAATTTTTATGTCAATGTTGTCTTTAAGAGAAAGTGGTAATAGCGTCCTCAGTAAAACTGCAGTTCTGCACGGAGTTACTGCAGTAACATACACACAAATGGAGATTCCAGTCTTAACCAGGTTGTGTAAATTCAAGGCCTTTTATTTTTTATTCAATCCATTGAATAGATGAGCTCAGATATAAGTTTGCAAAAAAATTAAGGAGATCTATAGAAACTAAATGTGTTTTTAAAAGTATTGCTTTCTAAATAAAAGTATATTTTACTTTTAGGCATCTAAAAGGCACCCTCAGGCATCTCGGGGTGGCTCACAGCATTTTAAAACATATTAAAACAAACAATTATAAACTACAGTTACAACAATATAAAACCCAACCCAACCCACCCACCCTATCTCCCTCGGGAAAGGCCTGGCGGAACAGCCAGGTCTTACACTGCCTACGGAACGAGGGGAAGTTGGTAATCAAGCGGACCGCCAATGGGATGGAGTTCCACAGTCGTGGCACAGCCATAGAGAACGCCCTTCTCATGGTGGACACCTGGGAAACTGAGGGTGCCCTCGGCCGACCACAGGGGCCAATCCAGGGTCAGGCGGTCCTGCATTTAGGGCTTTAAAGGTCAGCACCAACACCTTGAATTGGGCCTGGAAAAATATCAGCAGCCAGTGCAGAGCACGGAGCACTGGTGTAATGTGCTCGCGTCAGCCCATCCTGCCGCATTCTGCACTAGCTGCAGTTTCCAAACCAGCACCAAGGGTAGCCCCATGTAGAGCACGTTGCAGTAATCCAGTCTCAAGGTAATAAAAGAATGGATGATTGTGGCCAGATCCGCATCCGAGACGTACGGCCTAAGCCGGCGCACCAGATGTAACTGGCAAAATGTCCCCTTCGCCACAGTCATCACCTGGGCATCCAGGCGGAGCTGAGGGTCCAGGAGCACCCCCAGACTCCAGGCCTGAGAAACCAAGGGAGGATGGACCCCATCAATGATGGGGGGCATCACTCCTTCGGCCTGCCCCACAATCATCACCTCTGTCTTGTCAGGATTTAATTTCAGGTGGCTCGCCCTCTTCCAATCCCCCACAGCTGACAAACTGGGTAAGCACCAAGACTGCTGGGCCTGAGTTGGAAAAAAATGAGAGATATAGCTGAGTGTCATCAGCATATTGATGACATATCACCCCATACTCCCTGACAACCTCCCCCAAAGGCTGCATGTACACATTGAACAAGAGAGGGGATAAGATGGAACCCTGCAGAACCCCACACGTGAGACCCCGGGGGGAAGCTGAAAACTCCCCCAGCACCACACGCTGGGTTCTCCCAGCCAGGAAAGAGCGGAAACATTCAAGAACAGTCCTACTAATCCCTGCCCGGTCCCGCACCTGAGTCACCAACAACTCATGATCAACGGTATCAAATGCAGCCGAGAGATCTAACAGGATCAACAGGGTTGAATGGCCCCGGTCCAACTCATGGGAGAGGTTGCTGACCTAGGCCACAAGCGCAGTCTCTGTGCCATAACCTGGATGAAAACCCAACTGTGAGGGATCAAGAAAATTGACGCGGTCCAAATGCTCCTGAAGCTGCCAAGCCACCACCCGTTCGATAACCTTCCCTAAAAAGGGAAGGTTAGAGACTGGCTGATAGTTGGCCAGGGCGTCAACATCCAAAGATGGCTTCTTGAGCAGGGATCGCACCACCACCTCCTTGAGGCAGTCTGGCACCCTGCCCTCCCTAAGGGAGGTGTTGACTATCCCCGCCAGCAATGGCTCCAATATCTCCTGGCAAGCCTTAACTAGCCAGGACGGGCATGGATCTAATTCACAACAGGTGGCACTAACAGTCCCAAGAACATCCCCTGCATCCAATGGCAACACAGCCTGAAACTCATCCCACAAAACAGGACAAAAAGGGGCTTTACTACCTCTGACCCATTTTCTGCTAGAAAAGTTGCATCAAAACGGGTGAATTTGAGCGATTTTATCCGCAAAAAAGTCCACAAACAAATTACAACGAGCATTTGATGATTCTAAGTCCAGGCGGAGGAAGGCTGGACTGACCAGCTCCTTTATCACCTGGAACAGCTCAGCCGGGCGGGACTTAGTGGATGCAATGAGGGCAGCAAAGAAAGTCTTCTTCGCTGTCTGCACTGCAATGGCATAGGTACGTAACCAGACTCTATGCCACAATCTGTCAACTTCAGCACGCGAACGTAATGACTGAAGTTCAGCTATCAATTAGTCTGACTGATGCATAGAATTTACTGGAGCATACATACTGCTGTGATTAGTGCAAGGGAAATGCATGAACAGGCAACATTGGCAGGACAAAACAAATCTTTAAGGCTCTATATCACAAGTGTTCACAATATGCATCTATTGGGCTGCAAGCAGCTGTTGGAGCTCTATATGGCTTGAGTCCTGATTAGTTAACAATAGCCCCATACTATTGTGACAATTGTTGCTAACAGTCCCTTGTTCTGAATGTCTGGAAGCTGAAAGCATGCTATTTTCAATGGAGGTCTTTCTGCTTTGATCTTCTCCTCTTCATCCAACACAGCCTGACTCTGTGGGCCTTTAGGGCACATTGGGTACAAAGAGATGGGTGGCCGGTGGGACCGCTACCTGGGCTGGAAAATTGTGGGTAACACGGCCTGGGTCAGGTCAGGGCACTGAACTGATGTGCCTGTGGTCAGGGAGCTGTCTTGCTGTGCACATAGCCCAGGCCAAGAGCACAACAAATGTGCAGGTGGCCAGCCCTGCCTGTGCAGTGCTCCCAGCACCCCAGCCCCACCATGACAGCCAATGAGACACAGCCACGGCAGCTCCTGGGCGTGCCGGGGCACAACAGATGTCCTAGCCACTCTGGTCCAGTCAGGCAGGCCTTAGCCCGGGCTTTGACCTTAGGATTTGCTGAGGTCACAGCCCATGCTAGCTGCCAACATGGCCCAGAGCAATCCTGGGCCAACATCTGGCAGCACCTCACCTGCACACACGTGAAGGTGGGTCCCGGGCTACAGTGGGTCAAAGTGGGTCAAGGTCATGTCTGCTTTTACCTGTTGCAGGGCCCATCTGTTATCTCAGGACTGAAAAATAGTGATGACTGTTAAACTGCACACAGCCTAGCTTGGAAGTGAGAGATTTTATAACCAGTGTCTTTCACTGCAATATACAATATCTTTGAAAGACCCAAGTTTCAATACTAGCAAATAATACATGAAACTTAGGTAGGTAGGTAAGTTTATTGAACCAGCCAACTGACCATGTCAAGCAAGTCATCATTTACATTGCCAAACAAAGACACAAGGTACAATTAATTAGTATTCTCATCATAATCCCCCTTCCCCCCCAACATTTTCTTTACAAAGATGAGAGCGTACTTTAGCAGTGATAACCACAAATGCAGCAACCCTCCTAGTTATATCAGTTTTGGAATCATTAAACATAATAGTGGGCAATACCTTGTCTAGTGGGCAATACCTTGTTCAGGTTTAAATCCCTAAACATGGCCATACGTGCCTGTGCATACAATGGGCAGTGTAGCAAGTAATGACTCAGGTCTTCTACTTGCCCATTGCCACATATACAAAGCCGCTTTGAATATTCCATCCCTGAGAATCTACCCAGGGATACCATGGTCTGCATCAATTACATACGTAGAGCCATAAACGCTCTTCTCTACACTGGTTCTATCAAAATCCCTAAGTATCTAGCACCCTCAAGTTTAGGAATCCAGTTTTAGGGGTGGGACACCAGGGAGAATACCGGATACCGGATTTACCAGTATTGGATCTCCCTGGTACTGGATTTACCAGTATCAGCATACCAGATCTTTAATATTGGGCGTTTTACCTGATTTTTTACATTGCGGCCATTTATCTCAATGGCCGCAATGTAAAAAAACCCGGTAAAGCACCCAGTGTTAAAGATCCGGTATGCCGGTACAGGTAAATATCAGATTACGCTGATACACGCAAATACCAGCAATATCGGTTCTCGGGAGAACCGGAATTCCCACCCCTAGTATTTATAGAACAGTGACACTCTTGACACTGAAGCCATAGCCCTGGAGTTTTGCAGATCAACATCCTGCAATCTTTTCTTCAGGAGGCTAATGGCTTTCCCCCTAGGCATTAGTTAACAAAAATTCAGCAGACAAGCCCAGTCACCTGACCTTATAAAATACACTGGTCCACCAAGTCTGGCTTTGAGAGCTACCCACCTCCATCATCGCCATCAAACAGCATCTTGGAAGAGATGAGGTGGTTGTATGGGCTATTCTTAGCCAGTACAAGACCATGGCCAAACTCACTCTATATGCAATAGACCAGGTCCTTGTTTCCAATCTCAGCAATGCAGGGGAGGTAATCAGCAGGGCACCTAGCAGAGATGTCAGCCATAGGTTTTGTACTGTTTCAAGTGTATCCACAGACATGCCCCCGCACCAGACCTGGGCCCCATAACACATCTGTGGTATAACCTTAGATTCAAATACCCTAAGGGCTGGGGAGATCAGACAGCCACCCTTAGCCCTATAAAACGAAGCAAGACATGGACAGATGTAGAAGCCATCTGGCGGGCATGTTTGACATAAGGTCCCAACACCCTGAAGAGGAAAATACAAGTACAAGATACTTAAAGCTCCGGACCTGTTCCAGAGAGTAACCATTAAGATACCATTGTACTGTTTAACAAAAGGTGCAAAGGTCATAACCTTTGTCTTATCATAATTAATCACAAGTTTTTACTTGTGACACATTTCCACAAAGAACTCCACCAATTGGCACATACCCAACCTAGAAAGGGATAGGAGGATAGTGTAAGTGTCGTCAGCATACATGAGGATTGGTACCCTAAGGTGGCTGATCTTAGGAGCAGTAACACCTTCCCTATTCTTCAAATAATTGATTAGATCATTGACATACAAATAAAAAAGAACAGGGGCTAACAGGCACCCCTGCCCAACTCCTTTGCTGGTTAAAAGGGAGGACGAGAGGGAACCCCGCCCGTCCAATCGTACATGGAAATTAGAACCAAAATACAAAGATCTAATCAGCGAAAGACAGTGCTGATCAATTCCCAGCTTCTCCAATTTAGTCCACAATCTTTTGAATCAATTCAATCACAGTCAATTGAATCAAACACCAAGGAGAAATCAATAAAGGTGGCAAACAATTTCTGGAGTGTTCTTCTACATTTCTCTACCAAATGCGAGAGAACGAAACAATGGTCCAAAGTTGACCTATGAGCCTGAAACTTGTCTTGTTCTTCTGCCAAGATTTTCTCCTCCGTGATCCAAATTGTCAATTTATCCAGTAAAAACCAGGAATATAATCTGGCAACCACTGGTAATAAAGAGATAGGCCTATAATCCCTAGGGGTCCCTCTATCTCCCTTTAGTAGATGGGAACTACTATCCTGGAACGCCAATAGTCTGGGATAACACCAGACTTATTGATCAGGGTGAACAAGCAGGCTAAAACCTCAGCCTACCAGTCTGGCAATTTTCCCCAGGAAGATAATCAATACCTGGGGCTTTACCTGTTTTCAACTTGGCAACCATAGATATGACTTCCAGATCAGTAACTGCACGCCAGGCCAGGAGAGATGAAGACAGATGTTCCACTGTGGGCTCAACCTTACTCCTTGATGCCTCAAAAAGCTCAATAAAATGTTTCTCCCAGACTGATTGAGGTATTTTGGGGTTCTCTCCAGTCTCTCCCCCCTAAATTAGCCCTGTTCAATATCTCCCCAAATTTACCGGAGCTATTAGTTAGTACAGCCTCCTGAAAGGCCTTCCATCTATCTTTATAAAAATTAAATTCCTTAGTGTGCAAAAGCTTTTATAGGATCTATGTTGTCTATAATATAGAGGACCTACATCTTCATCCAAACCCAATTTAATCTTCCAAGCCAATTTCCTCAGCTCCCTTTTAGCCAGCACACAATCCTGGTCGTACCAACCTGGCTGCTCAGCAGAGAGGACCCCTTTTTTTAACACCTTTGATATCAACAAGGGCTTAAGCATTTCTACAAGACACTCCACCCCTCAAGTATTGCCTCGACATTCCTAGACTCAATCAGACTAGAACGAAGGGTCCTGCAACAATCTGCGTTTAGGACATTCCCCACTTCCTCCCACAACTTGGGGACCATCTGGCCCTCTTAACCTCACCAGGACCTGTGTGCCCAACCAGCAAATGGGCTTCCAGGAATACCATATTGCTCGGGACACCAAGATCGAGTTGCAAGCTAATAGGAAAACTATCACCATTGATCTGGGTCCCTACCCTGAAGGATCTCACTAGGTCATCCAGGGCGGGGGAGACCGGAGCTAGATCTATGATACTTCTCCCTGCTGATTGATAAAAGTAAATTCACCCTCCTCATCTCCAGCCATATTTCCATTAAGAACTTTCAGGCCCTGATCAAGAATCAATTTATACAGGTTGCGGCCGGCTTTATTAATCCTACTATCTTTAGAGACCCTATCGACATTTAGGGGGTAAATCTAATCTATATCTGTCAAATCAAGGGCAATAAGCATTGTCTGTTTAGTAGCTCCTATCCGGGTGTTAAAATCTCCCATCATCAGGACATAATTTGTCAGGGCCTCCTCCAGGTTAAAGACCACAGCACAATCCAGGACAATCCAGTCCTCACAGCTGGAGTATTTAGAGCCAGAAGGTGGCAGATAAACATTAAAAATCAGACCCTCCAAATCAAACCTCTGAAAATGGCAATACAAAACTAACATATTAGGTGAGCTGGTTGTGATTTGAAGGTATCTAAGGTCTAGTTTAGATGAAATGAAAATGGCTACCCCTCCCCCCCACCCCCCCACTAGACCTCCTTCTCCCCCTAGTAGACCGGACTGGGCTGGACCAACAACTATAGCCATCCACTTCCAACTCATCAGAGGGTAACATCCATGTTTCCTGTAGACAAATAAGGTCAAAACCCTGCAGGAAACAGGGAAAGTGCCTATCCAAAATCTTTCACTTCCACCCAGCAATGTTCCAAGAGATACACTTTAGTTTATATGGGGAGCCACTTGGATAGTCCTCCTCTAACTTCCCCATCCAGTCTATCTCCCAACTCCAAGGGTGGATGAAAATCAGCCATGCTTGAAGGCCTGGATATAACAACCTCCTCTTCCACCACTGTGGTTCACAAATATCCCCATGCTCCAGAAAGATGTCCATCCACACATCCCCATTCAAGGGGGGTGCTTTACTTGGCTCTGCCTCTGATCCTGGAGAGCTCTCAACAATCAAAGACGGGCTACAGGGCTCCACTTCCTCAGTTATCAAGATGACCTTAGGGTCCAATTGTGTAAGTATAGTACCCTCTCCTTTATCTACCAGAAAAGGAGCCCTCCCAGATGCCAGGCCATCTATTTGTTAGGAATAACCGGTGTCGGGTCCCCACACGCCCCCCCCCACGGGGTAGCCCGAGACACTCAGAGAGGGGGCCCGGAGACAGAAAGCAACCCCCCGACTCCAATCACCCCCGCGGAGCCAGGCCCCGCTTGCAGCAGCGGGGCTCAGGCGCCCGTGCTGCCGGACACGGAAACAACGGGGGAAAAAGGGGCAGGGCCACCAGGAACGCTGCGGAGGTCGGCGCGCCTGCACGCAAAACAGGGGCGTGGCTAGGGCCTCTTAAGGCCAGAGCGGGCCATGCCTCCCCGCCGGCGATCAGTCCTCTGTGAAGCTGGCCCTGGAGAGTGGTGTGGAGCGTTGTCCTTAGGAGCAGAAACTGTAGCGTGCGAGAACCATTACGAGTGAAAGGCGAGTGCAAGGAGTGTGGAAGGAAGAACGAGAGGAAGTCGTGGAGAGTGAGTGGGGGTGGGGAGTGAGAGGTGGGTGTGCTGCACAGCCCGGTGTTGTTTCCCCGGCCCCATCCGTGTTTCCCTCCCTTGTGGGGGCTAGGGCTTTCCCCCTCCGAGCCCCCATCCCGTGTGGTGCTTTCCCCGTCCGACACAGATACCCCCCACCAGGTGATATCCCCCTGAGCACGGTGTGGTTGGGGTGTGTGGGTACGGGCAGGGAGTTACTCCCCCTGCAAGTGGGCAGAAGGCTGCACACACATTGTACTGATCACCCCTGTGATGAGACGGCCCTGTTCCCTTGGGAACTATTAGGGCCACATGTCAACCTGAGGGGACTTTTTCTACAGGATAATCGTGTGCCGCCTTCTTTGCAGGAGTCCTGTTCGGTGGGGTGTGAGTGGGGTAACCAGGTCCGTGGGTTCAACCCTTCCCCAATTCCGGTGCTAACCCTCACACTATCGCCGGCCGGGACCATGGACCTGGCACAACAGGTAGCCGAAATGGGGCGAGCCATTCAAGCCTTGGCTTTGGAATTAAAAGACTTGAAGGAACAGGGGGCGATGGGGGGCGTAGGGGTGCAAGACGAAGATGAGGTACCCTTGGCTGGGCTCCCACCCCCACCAGCGGCCGCTGCCGCGGAAATCCCGGGGAGGGAGCCACGACATCCCCCCATCCAAAAGTTCGGAGGGGACAGAAGGTCCTTTCAGGGATTTTTAGCTCTATGTAAATTGGCGTTCCAGATGCAACCCCGTATGTATGCCTCAGAATCATCCAAAGTGGCCTTTATCATAGGGCACTTGGAGGGCCTTGCTTTGGATTGGGCCACACCCCTCCTCCTTAAGAATAGCCCCCTGTTACAAGACCTGGAGGGGTTTCTTCAGGAATTTCAGTTCTTGTTTGATTACCCCCATCGCAAGCGGGACGCAGAGGCGGCCATTATGACCCTGAAGCAAGGCAAGGGCCCTCTCTTGGAGTATGTCACGCGCTTCCAGCAACTGGCGGTGGAACTGGGGTGGGCAGACGAGGTATTAAAGGTCTTGTTTCGCAAGGGTCTGAACGACGACATTAAAGACCAGCTGGCGCTAACAGGAACCCCCGCGAAGTGGGGAGAACTCGTCAATCTCTCCTGCCAGATAGATGAACGACTTACCGAGCGACGACGAGAACGACGCCAAGACTCGACATGACTCTGGGTCCCCCGCAACCTCCCGATGGGAGTAGGAGCTGCAAAGGTCGAGGAACCTGAACCAATGCAGATTGGGGCAGCACGAGGTCCCCTTGACGCACAAGAAAAAGAGCGACGGCGGGTAGGGAGATTATGTTACTATTGCGGCCTAGTGGGCCATTTCACTAGTTCTTGCCCCCAACTACCTCCTAGTCGTCGGGGCTCGGGAAACGACCGAGGCCGGGGTGGGCAGGGGGCACCTCGGTGAAGAATCCCCAATACCCCTCCACGGACCCCAAGCAGATGACTATAAAAGCTCTGCACGGGGATCAATTCCGAGTTCCGGTAATGCTCCAGATCCAGACCACGAAGACGGTGGTCCTCCTGGCCCTTGTGGATTCCGGGGCGTCGGGAAATTTCATTGATGTAGGCATCGCGCAGAAATATGGAATCCCCTTGATACCCAAACCGACACCAGAAGCCATTTTTGCCATTGATGGGTCCCCGTTGATCTCAGGCCCAGTGACCCATAGCACCCCTGGCCTCGAGTGCTGGATGGGACACCATCAAGAAAAGCTGATATTGGATGCGGTTAGTACACCCGCCTTCCCGGTGGTGTTGGGCATTGCCTGGTTGCGACAACACAATCCCTCGATTGACTGGGAACAAAAAAAATTGTCCTTTTCCTCCCCTTTTTGTCAATCCCGCTGCCAGCCACCGTCGTTTCAACAAGGCGGTCATGCCATGGGGACGACCCCCGCCCCCCCGGAATCTTCGATGTTACCCCTAATGTACCACGACCTAGAAGACGTGTTTCATAAACAACAAGCGCTGGAACTTCCCCCACATCGCCCCTACGATTGCTCCATTTCTCTGCTACCCAACACGGTACCACCCTATGGTCGGATTTATGCCCTATCGGAACCCGAGTTGCAAACGTTAAAAGAATACATCGACGAGAACCTCGCCAAGGGATTCATTCGCCCTTCGACCTCCCCTGGGGGAGCCCCCCTTTTTTTTGTACCCAAAAAAGATGGGGGACTAAGGCCGTGCATTGATTACAGAGGGCTTAATGCCATCACGGTAAAGAATAGGTACCCTCTTCCCCTGATTCCCGAACTCTTGCACCGACTCCAAGGAGCCACCTTTTTTACAAAACTTGACTTACGCGGGGCGTACAATCTGCTTCGCGTAAAAGAGGGAGACGAGTGGAAGACCGCGTTTCGCACAAGATATGGGCATTTTGAATACCTTGTCATGCCCTATGGGCTTGCCAATGCACCTGCTGCATTTCAGCATTTAATAAATGATATATTCCGTGATATCCTTGACCAATTTGTCGTCGCCTATCTAGACGACATTCTTGTTTTTTCCTCAGACCTCCACCAACATATCCAACATGTACGGATCGTCCTACAGCGATTGCGCCAGTACCGGTTATACTGTAAAAGGGAGAAGTGCGCGTTCCACCAAACAGAGGTCCCCTTCTTGGGATTCGTAATCTCGGCCAAAGGGATCAACATGGACCCTGCAAAGGTAGAAGCCATCCGCCTGTGGCCTGCCCCACAAGCTGTCAAACCTCTCCAACGCTTTCTAGGAAGCGCGAACTATTATAGACAATATATCCCACAATATGCGGATCTAACCGCTCCCTTGACCACCCTCTTAAAAAAGGGTCAACCGTACGTCTGGGGCCCAGCCCAGCAGGCGGCCTTCGAACAGTTAAAGGCAACCTTCACGGTTGCTCCTATCCTTCGACACCCTGACTTTTCCAAACCCTTTGTCATGGAAACAGATGCTTCCAGTGTTGCGCTAGGAGCAGTGCTCTCCCAGCCGGTGGTAACGGAACAAAAACCATTACCATGTGCATTTTATTCCCGACAACTGACGGCCGCGGAACGAAATTACACCATCCTGGATCGGGAACTCCTGGCGATACGCGCCACCTTCGAGGTATGGCGCCACTTTCTTGAAGGAGCCCGATATCCAGTACAGGTCATCACAGACCACAAAAATTTGGTATTCCTCCAAACGGCCAGGATCCAAAACGCCCGTCACGCAAGATGGGCACTCTTTTTTGCACATTTCAACTTTCGAATCATCTACCGGCCCGGGGAATTAAATACAGTCGCAGATGCCCTCTCCCGATGTCAAGAAGGCCCTACCGAGCTTAATGTACGCGGAGAAGTTATTCTCGACCAACAAGCTTTCATGGCCGGGAGTATCACTAAGCAACAACTGAAAGATTGGGCCGCGCAGGACCCAGCAACACAAGAATTAGCCTCCTCTTCTGCTACGGGATTACCTATGCGGCAA
Source organism: Sphenodon punctatus (assembly GCA_003113815.1). NCBI lineage: Eukaryota > Metazoa > Chordata > Lepidosauria > Sphenodontia > Sphenodontidae > Sphenodon > Sphenodon punctatus. Next base: position 2,869,051 of record QEPC01009912.1, on the reverse strand, counting down.
GGGGTGATCGTGGTACTGCGTCGTGCACGCCAAAAAATCCTGTGGGCCCATCACGATGCACCGATGGCCGGACACCCCGGTCAGGGCCGTACTCTCCAACTGATACAAAGACATTTTTGGTGGCCCGCCATCAGACAGGATGTAAAAAAATATGTGCAAGGTTGCCCTACTTGCTGTCGCACCAAGGTACCATGACGGAAACCCGTAGGACTGTTACAGTTAGGTCCCCTGCCACGAGGACCATGGCAAAGGGTGAACGTGGACTTCATTGTAGAGTTACCTCCGTTCCAGGGGTATACAACCATCTTCGTAATTGTGGACCAATTCACAAAGATGGGTCATTTTGTCCCCTGTAAGAAACTCCCCTCAGCACAGCAGACCGCCCAGCTGTTCCTACAACACGCAGTTAAACACCATGGCCTCCCTTGTACCCTTATTTCGGACCGTGGTCCCCAGTTCGTTGCCCGATTCTGGCGGGCCTTATTTTCCGCCATGGGAACCCGCCTCGCCCCTACGACAGCCTACCGACCGCAAGCCAATGGGCAGGTGGAACGGGCGAATCAAACGCTAGAACAGTACCTCCGCTGCTACGTCGATTACTTACAGGAAGACTGGGTCTCCTACCTTGCCCTTGCTGAATTCGCCTTCAACAATGCCCCTCATGCAGCTCTGGGGACCTCCCCCTTTTTTGTATCCAACGGATTCCACCCTCGACTCACCCTGTCAGAAGAACCTGCAACCGATGTACCCGCCGCAGGGGCTATGATCCAACTCCTGCACCACTATCATAAGCATGCTCAAAGGACCTTGCAAGAGGCAAGGCAACAATATAAGAAAACCGCGGATCTTCATCGAAGCACTTCCTTCCAGTACCAAGTAGGGGACAAGGTGTGGGTAGACCGACGCCATTACCCCTCCCTTCGTCCGTCGGCAAAATTGGATAACCGGTATATGGGACCCTTTAGCATCGAAAAACAAATCAACCCGGTCGTATACCGCGTAAAGCTCCCCCCTACTCTACACATCCACCCGGTATTCCATGTGTCGCTGCTTAAACCCTACTACCCCCCTCTCTTCCCTGAAGCAGGGCCTCCAGAACCCGTGTGCGAAATTCAAGGAGAACCCGAATATGAAGTTCGTGCCCTCCTAGACTCCAAGTGGGTGAGAGGCAAGCTGTTTTATCTTGTAGACTGGAAAGGGTATGGGGTTGCCGACCGTTCATGGGAACCCGCCTCCTCCATTCATGCCCCTCGGTTGCTCCGTGTGTTCCACCTCCGGCATCCCTCCAAACCAAAAATTGGACAGAACCCTTGGCGCAGACGAGGACCCTGGAGAGGGGGTGCTGTTAGGAATAACAGGTGTCGGGTCCCCACGCGCCCCCCCCACGGGGTAGCCCGAGACGCCCAGAGAGGGGGCCCAGAGACAGAAAGCAACCCCCCGGCTCCAATCACCCCCGCGGAGCCAGACCCCGCTTGCAGCAGCGGGGGTCAGGCTCCCTTGCTGCCGGACACAGAAACAACGGGGGGAAAAGGGGCGGGGCCACCAGGAACGCTGCGGAGGTCGGCGCGCCTGCACGCAAAACAGGGGCGTGGCTAGGGCCTCTTAAGGCCAGAGCGGGCCATGCCTCCCCGCCGGCGATCAGTCCTCTGTGAAGCTGGCCCTGGAGAGTGGTGTGGAGCGTTGTCCTCAGGAGAAGAAACCTTAGAGTGCGAGACCAGTTGCGAGTGGAAGACGAGTGCAAGGAGTGTGGAAGGAGAGTGAGAGGAAAGTTCGTGGAGAGTGAGTGAGGGTGGGGAGTGAGAGGTGGGTGTGCTGCACAGCCAGGTGTTTGTTCCTCGGGCCCCATCCGTGTTTCCCTCCCTTGTGGGGGCTAGGGCTTTCCCCCTCCGACTCCCCCATCCCGTGTGGTGCTTCCCCCCTCCGACACAAATACCCCTCACCAGGTGATATTCCCTTGAGCACTGTGTGGGTGGGGTGTGTGGTTACGGGCAGGGAGTTACTCCCCCTGCAAGTGGGCAGAAGGCTGCACACACATTGTACTGATCACCCCTGTGATGAGACGGCCCTGTTCCCTTGGGAACTATTAGGGCCACATGTCAACCTGAGGGGACTTTTTCTACAGGATAATCGTGTGCCGCCTTCTTTGCAGGAGTCCTGTTCGGTGGGGTGTGAGTGGGGTAACCAGGTCTGTGGGTTCAACCCTTCCCCAATTCCGGTGCTAACCCTCACACTATTGGGGTGTCATCACAAAACAAAAGAGGGTTCTGGATATAGGCATCATTATTCGGCAAGCCATCCCCCTGCTTTAATGAGGTATCCCCCACTCTGTCTGGCCTAGAAATCACTAATCCGTCCCTTAGAGCTCCAAGCCGGGCTAGAATTCCTTCTCGTTTGTCCTCTGCTCTGACAGATCTTGAAAAGCAGCCAAGAGGCCTACCGGATCTCCCAGAAAGAACTTATCTATCTCATCCTCTACCTGGTCCTCCCCTTCTGGAGACTGATCTTCTCTCTCATCAAGGGGAGGGGTGGGGGCTCCCCCAACTTAGCTGGAGCTGTGGTCAGAGGAAGAAATTCCCTTCTGTCCTGCATTCCTTTTCCAGGATAACAGCTGGCCCAGGTGTCACTAGTTCCTGTAACCCACCCAAGGAGACTCCCATGCGGGCCCTCTATCCATCATACAAATCTGCCCGACCCCCTCCAGAGGTGAGCCTGGCCTTGGGTCCCTCTATCCTAATTGCACTACAGAAGACTCTATCAAAGGTGGCTGGCCCACGGGTGAAACCTCTTCCATCTTATCTGGTCCTAGCCCACACTTATTATCCCTAAGGGTCTTAGAAAAGACCCTAGTGGGGTGGGGTGGGGTGGGTAACACCCCATAGCAGCCGCCCTGGCACCTCCTCTCTTTAGTGCCCTCTAGGGAATTAGCATGAGCTGCTGCCACCACTCTGTCCCAGGAATATACTTCTGGGGTTAATTCCCCTTCCTGGTTCAGACCCGCAAATCAACAGTCCACACGTTGGGGATTCACTTCCCAAGTGCTTATTTATTTATTTACCATCCATAAATCCTTCACCAGGCATACCTACAGTACTTACATTCTGGTTTCTAATTCTCACCATATACAGAGCTCTTGCTCCTCACAGCCCTCTAGGCTCTCTCTCCATGTCTCCAACTGCATCTCTCCCCTACTTCCTTTTACATGCCAGGCTGTGCCCCAAGCCCACTAGCTTCCTGACCCATCTTGGCTGTGTTCACCGGCCATTTTGGCTTTCCTCAGCTTGCTATGCCATTACTCTATCACACACCCCAACTAAACGGAAGGACTTTTCCTTCATCAATATTGATACCCATTTAGGAGAGCTAAAATGCATCACACACCTATGTAAACTAGGCCCACGCAGTAGTTGTTCTACACCAGGGGCGTAGCAAGGTGTAGAAGGGCCCGGGCTCAAGTCTCAGTTATGGGCCCCCTATGTGCGTGCGTGCAAAGCACGCGTGCGCTCCAAAACTCCAAAGTGGGCGGGGCTTAAGGGATGGGGCGGGGCTTAAGGGATGGGGCAAAAGCATTTAATAGCCCCTCTGAGTCCCCAAGGAGAGCCTCACCCTCACCTCACCCCCAGTGAGGGAGCAGCTATAATAGGGACCCACAAGCTGGAGGTAGGGTTGCTAGATATGCAGATTTCTCCCAACACTTATGAAAAATACATGTTGCAGGGCCTGCATGTATTTTTCATAAGTGTCCTAGAAAAATTTGCTCATTTAGCAAGCCTAGTCTTGAGGGAGACCCACAAGTGGGGGGCGGGGGGGCACAAACTTGGGGGTGGGGTGGCGAGGGCACACTCAGTGCAGCTGGGTGGGTGGGGGAGCATCCCATTTTCTGCACCACGGCCCATCCCAGTCAAGCTGCTATAAACCTCTGCCCCCCTCCCCCAGGCCTCTGTCAATCCCCCATTATTAGTCCCCACCCCTTCACCCTGATCCTCTCCATGGGACCCACCCGGGTGCCTAGGTCCTCTCTAAGCAGCCTCAGCAACCCACCCCCTGTGCTGCTGAGGCTGATCGGATGGATGCCAGGCGAGAAGGAGCAGCCCCGGGCAGACAGGAATGCCAGCCCCCACCCAACCCCCCTTCACCCGAGCCACCAGGAATCATTAGTGTTTCCGGAAAGGGGTTCGTGTGTCCCCCTTGACACCTCCATCCTCCCCCGCACGCCTCCCTCCACTCACGCCGCGGGGCCTGCGTGGCGCAGTCCTCGCCCACCTGCCCCAGGCCCCAGCCCCATGGCGATGCAGACATCTCCGCACTCCGCTCGCTCACCCAAGGCACCCCGTCCCCGCTTCCTTCAGTCGCGGTCCGACTGAAACAAATCTGCTGCTGCGAGCCTCAAACAAACAGCCAGCCAGTCTGCCTGCCTCGTGGTGGGCGGCTGAAGGCAAGAACGCCGACGGGGAACGCAGTGCACGCACGTACGCAACGTGCAACGTTGCTGGGCCAGGCGTGCGTGTGGAGGCGGGGCTAAGGGGCTCCAAGTCCGACGGGTGGTGTGGACTCACTCAGGTGGTGGCGGAGGGAGAAGGGGAGGGCGGACGGGGCATCAACATCATGCACAGCTGTTTTTTTGTGGGTTTTTTGCTGCAGCTCCACCTGGGCCCCCCTGCCAGGGTGGCAGGGGGGCCCAGGTGGAGCCGCAGCAAAAAAAAAACCTCAGATGGGACAGGCGGCGTGACTTGAGGGTGGCGGCGGCGGGCCCCCCCCAGAGCAGGGCCCGGGCTCAAATGCACCCCCCCGCACCACAGTAGCTACGCCCCTGCTGCCTGAGATTGACCTTAAGAAGGGATCTGATATTAGCAACAGCATCTTCAGCTGTATTGCAGGGGGGGCAGGAGACCAATGGTGCAATATTCAGCACTACAATTTCCCTCTGGAGCCTCATACAAAAATTAGTCTCCCCCCAGACCCCCTTGTTTCTTAATAGACCCAGTACCAACACAATGAGTCTTATATTCAGCATCCTCCCTGGCTGATTCGACACAGGTTGGCATGCTCTTCTATGTCTCCTGGGCCTAAATCTTATGGTTATCCAAGGACCATGTAAGGCATGCTAATTTGATATTCATATATTCAATCCTGTCAAATAGCTGATGTACCATACGTCTGGTTAACAGGACATAATCTGCCAATAAAGACAGGGAACTGGTTGGAACCTCCTGAATATCCTGAGTATTAATAGTTCTAGCCCCTACCCCATGCTCCTCCCTCTGAAATCGGGCCCATTTTGTCACCAGGTGTACCCTGTAAATCTGGATCTAGACATGAGAAGTGATTGAAGGTCTGCACCACACACCCACCATCCCCGGTGTTGTCCCCCCTGCCCCTAGTCCTTAGGAAAAAATCATCGATTTTATGCTGTTTGCCACGGCGGAAGGATGCTGAGCGCAGAGAAGGACCTGCCCTCTTCATGTTAGACAAAAAATGTAAACACAAAAACCACTCTTAAAAAAACTGAAACCCCTGAATTTCCAATCCCCCTAATCCACTCCAACCACCCCCAAAGTAGGAGCCACGCTTTAACACTAAAAGCCTGAGGGGCGGGGCTGTAGTTTCCCAGCCCTCACCAAGAGCCTCCTGCAAGGGCCGCTGTTTAAACCAAGTCCCCAAAGCCGGAAGTTGGGGGGGGGGGCAGCCCTCGCTGATGTTCCCCGTCCCACAGGAGAACAGTGCCTGTCAATCAGCAGCAAATAGCACCCTGGGTCTCAGTCTTCCTCTACGCAAGGGTTCCAAGTTCAGGCAGCCCTTCCCCACAACAGTCTCCACTCTAGAGCAGGAAATCTCCTCAGCAGGAAGGAACAGCGGGGTCAGTAGGTGGGAGCGCAGGTAAGCTCCAAAGGAATCTTGGGCAGCGGCAATGTCCCCACCAGCCCGATGTCACTCTCCCCAGGCTCCCACTCCCACCTCTGTACAGCCTTACTATTAGTTGGCCCCCAGCTGGAAGTAGGGGGCAGGTCCGGTTCCACTGGTCCCAATGTCCAGCTGGTGGAAAGGGCAGGGTCTCGGTTGCTGAGGGACCAGGAAACCCCCACACCTGGCACCACGGTGAAAGGAGGGAGGCAGATGAAATCCTCAAGGGTTGTCCTCAGGGCAGCGGTCTCCACAGAGCCCCCAGTGGCTCAGCGCCGTTCTCCCCGCATACCCGCTACTGGTGCCTCAAGTTCCTGACTGCCACAACAACCCAACAAACAGCCGGCGCCCTTTGGGTGGTGCCCAAGGGCTGGTGCCCACAAGGGCCAAGTCTTGGTAAAATACCTGCAAGGGAGGAGGGGCCAGATGTCAATAATCACCCAGGGGATCCAGGGCCTTGCATCCCTCAGAGGCATCAGCAACAGGTAACAGCCTGCAACCACCATGAAAGCTAGCACCACCTTGTGTCTGTGAGAACAAAACTTATTGATCTATGTTGTTGCTGGAAACTAGCCAGGAAAGTCCATTAAACAATAAAATAAAAGTGCAAACAAAAATTAAGGGATGTATTTCTGACAGAAACATTTTAATGTAAATTTGAGACCCATGTTCTGACACCCTCAGCTCCCACTGTCTTCAGTTTGAACAAATGACATTCAAAATGCTTCAAGTCCTAAGTTTGGCCCTTGGTTTCTTGGCCCTAAGTGGACTTTGGCTTTGCCGCATGCTGTTACAAAGCAACAGCAGAACAATCCTCCAAAATTAAATTTAATGGGAGTTTTGCCATTTATTTAAGTAGTAGAGAATTGTGTCTAAGAGTGAGGTTTGCTACGTGTTCATCATTAACCTAACTTTGTTCCCACTGAAGTCATCTTCAAATACTACAAGTAGTGTCTTTGGAACCAAAGCCATTAGTTGATTAAATACTGTCAGTCAGTCACCTTCAGCTTTTGTGAACTTTTCCTATAGGACTTGAAGAACAAGCTTGCCCAGCTGATGTGGACAGACTGGAACTCTGAAGTGCGACAGGCAGCTGCCCAGGCACTGGGGAGACTGAAGCTTGGAAAGGAAGTTCATGACCAGCTCAGGTGAGAATTACTCAGCAGAGTAGCTTTACTAGTCTGAGGCCGTTTTCAGACGAGCGCGGCGGCGCCCGCGCTTGTTTCTTAAAAAAGCCGGCAGCCCGTTCTACACGAGACGCTGCCGCCGAATACGCGCATGCGCGGCCGACGTGCATCCATTTCCGGACGCGAACTGACCGGGTCGGCGATCGAGGCTGGTCATACGCGGCCGGAAATGGATGTGCGTCGGCCGCACATGCGCGTATTCGGCGGCAGCGTCTCGTGT
>QEPC01009912.1:2825707-2845845 GCA_003113815.1 Sphenodon punctatus | reverse complement strand
CTTCTGGGGGCGTGGCCACGGCCCCCGCGTCGGCGGCCGGTGCGGCGCTTGCGGGGGGCGTGTCCCACAGCCCGTGTTGCGATCTTCCGCTCTGGGGGCCCTGCTGGGTTAGGGATCTTCGGGGCAGGCGGCGGCGACTGACAACCACTTGCTAACAGTTCATACAGGTGCTGTTTCAAATCTTCAAAATCAGCTGGTGAAACAGGCCTTGTTCTTTCCTTGAAGGGCATATTGTCTGAAAGGTGGATAGCATAAGTCACTTCCCTAACATGACCCAAACCCTCTTCTCCAGCACTGGTTGAATTCAGAGCTTGCATATGAATTACCAAAATCTAAGGAAAAAGGAATGTCGCCTCCTTTATTTATAGGGGACATTGGTCTGACCCAGTTCACAACTTCTCCTTTGGCAATTATGCACTTTTTGGGTAATGTGATCCCATTTGTACCATGATTATATTGCAAGAGACTCTAGTTACTTTGACAAACTGAGTCTTTACCACCAGCCCTCCTGGAAAACCTGGAGCTTCTGCATCTTCCAACATAAAATCTAATTGCTCTTCTCTGGACAACACCCTCAGAGCTCCAGAAACTTCTTTCACCTCACCTGGAGATGTTACTTGCTTACTCTCTACTACTCTTTTCACGTTTTGAGCTTGCAGTCTCTTCTGTGCATTAAGCACGGCGTATGCCTCAGCCCACATTGTGTCAGCCCACATTGTGGCAGTCTACAGTTTGCTCAAAAAATGTGGGCCTGCCATTTGCTTGCAGTCAGCCTGAAATTTCTGAATGATATTGGTGCCCACAATAACTGGCACCAAAGCTGAAGGATTCTGATCTGGGCATATTAAGGCAAAAACTATTGGTTCCTTGTCTGTTCCACAATTCTTTCTGGGAAACTTGACAGAAACCACAATATTCTTGACCTCCTGCCCCTATTATCTGGAGCACTTCTTCCAATGGATGCAGCTCTAGATGTCACTTGGGAACTTCTATCTATTAAGCACTGACATGGCACTCCTTTGATTAACATCTGGGTATGGCATGGTTCTCCCATTAGTTCATCCAGCACCTCTTGCTGTCCAATCTTGCTAGGGGTGGCTCAGCCCCAGTCTTGCAATTTCTAACTGAAATCTGAGATTTTGGGTATTTCAGACGTTACGTGATCACGGTCAACCACAGTGAATCCCCACATGGTGATCGTGATCATGGAACATCTGTTGGGGGGAACGGAAGTTCCCCCCCAGATGTTCACCCCCGTGAATCACCAGGGGGAATCACATTCCCCACGTGAACGGTGGTCCCGGCAGGACTGGCACCATTTGCGTGGTGAATGTGATTCCCCCCTGTGATGAAGGGGACTGTAACGTCTGTCCCCAGACCACGGCCCGGAATCTGCAGCAGGATTCCGGGCCATGGTCAATGCGGGTGGGCGCTGCGACCACATTGGCCGTGGCGCCTGCCCGTCTCCTGGAGGCCGGCCGGCCGGGGCAGCGTGGTGGGGCGGGGCTGTGCGGCTGCATGTTGCGCTGCACAGCCCCACCCCCCCGATTCCCCACCAGGATCGGCCACCGCGTCTGTTGGCCTGTTACGCGGTGGGACCCCGGCGGGGAATCAAAGGGGTGATTCTGTGCTGGGGCCAATCGGCCCCATCACGTCTGAAAATGCCTTTTGAGACCTTTTATGTTGACTGTTGCTCTTGTCTGGAAATTAATTTCTTTTGCACCAAATTGGCATTTTGGGCTTCATTGCACTCAGCCCTACAGTGGCCCTCTTTTCCACAATTATAGGAGAAAAACCAAGGGTTATCTGAATTAGCCCTGGTAACACTTCACTGAGCCCTTTATCTTGCATTGTCTAGTCCCTTCTTAGTAGCAGGTCCTTCGATTAGGTTAGCTATAGCACCTTCAGTTTCAGTCATGTGATCCTCCATTATCCGTAACATGTCCCAAACCCTCTTCTCTGTCACTGGAGAATTAAATAATAAATAATTATCTTGTAGTCTCTGGCAGTTGGGGGAATGGGGCTGCCTGCTTCCATGATATGACACAAGCTGCTAGGTTTACATTGCTATTTGCCCAGCTGTTTAAGTCACCTTTACTCCTTGCCTCCTTTACCTCTTTCTCGTTCTCATATTGTTGTATTCTGTACAATAGTTGTGAGTAAGCCATCTTAGAAGCATTATCAGTGCCCAAATAGTCCTGTAGATGAAGCTGCATAATCAAAGACTCATCCCAACATCCACAAATAAGCTGTTTGATAGACTGCATTTCCAAGAAAGATAAAGGGTATGGAACAGCTTCTGTACAAAGAGAGGCTTGACAAGCTGGGTTTCTTCAGCTTAGAGAAGAGAAGACTGAGAGGAGACATGATAGAGGTTTATAAAATCTTGAATGGTGTGGAACGAGTAGATGGGGAACAGTTATTTACCCTTTCAAATAGTACTAGAACTAGGGGACACGCCATGAAACTAGCTGCCGGCAGATTTAAAGCAAATAAAAGGAAGTACTTTTTCACTCAACGCATAATTAACTTATGGCATTTGTTGCCAGAGGATGTTGTCAAGGCCAGTAGTATAACTGGGTTTAAAAAAGGACTTGCTATGTTCTTGGAGAGTAGGTCCATTAATGGCTATTAACCAAGTAGCTTACGGGATGAATTTTTTACTGTCAGGAGCTGGGAGTGAACAACGGGGAATGGATTGCCCATTGTGACTGTTGGTTCTTCTCCTATGCGATCGGGATTGGCCACTGTTGGAGGACAGGATGCTGGGCTTAATGGACCATTGATCTGACTCAGTATGGCACTATACTTATGTTCTTAAGTTTTCTAGCCCCAAAGTCGTCTTTTCCATCATCTTTCTCCAGTAGCTATTTGATCTGTGTAAAGACTCAAAAGTTTTTCTGTAGACTTCTGGAAAGCTTCTAGAAACTTTGCACATAATTCATCACCACCAGAAGTGGAGTCATAGAACTCCTGAAGTTAGGCTCCTGTGCAGAGCTCAGGAAAGGGCTAAAAGTGGATCAGTCTTTGTTGGCCTCCACCAACAGCACAGCAGCCTGTGTTTTGGAGCTGTGAGAAGATGTAGGACAGAGCTTGCTGGCAGCTGCAATATCCCCAGTACTATTCCATACCGACTGAAGTTGCTGGTGGAGAGCAGAGAGGGCTGACTGATTTTTAGCCGTTCCCTGGTCTCAGGAGCTCCATTCACAGCTAAGCAACCAGGTGCTAGCATAGTTGAATCCACTTCAACATTCCCAATAAGTAGCGGTGGCAGCACACTCCTTGCAGAGACACTAGGTTTTTTTAAGTGAGCACGGTGATGTGGGGGAGGGGGTTGTCTGTGGCTGTTGAGTGGCACTGCTGCGGAGCACCCACTCAGGTGGAGTGTGTGGGGAGGGATCCAAACAGGCAGCTCCCAGCATGGCTATCCCTGCCACGGAGCCAAGCCACCACACACTTCATCTTCCATGGACCATGGTGGAAGGGGAAGCACGCTGAGCTGGCCTTTGCAATTGAACTGGGCTCCCCAGCACTCCTGGCCAGTTCTTGTGACTTGCAAAGGCCATGTCCCGCACCCACAGTGTCTATGAGCAGTGGACCAATCTGCTGGCATGGCTGGCCACCCCAGTTCATACGGGCAGGGGCCTCGTGGCCACCCGCTGCCACAGAGCTATTTGGCTTGCCCCACATGGAGCGCTCTAGAGTTCCCGGCAGTACTGGCCCATGCGTGGCCATGAGTGGGTGCTTTGTGGCTCATGGGAGCGTACGTCTCTCCGCGCCTCAGAGCGATCCCTTCGGTCCACCGGGGCGCCTTTCTGGAGGTCCCCCGTGTAAGACAGGGGGCCACAATGGAGAGGGCGTTCTCGGTGGCCAGTCCGCGGTTGTGGAACTCCCTCCCGGAGGAGGCTCGCCTGGCCCCGGGCCTGTTGGCCTTTCGATGTATCTGTAAGACTTGGCTGTTCGCCCAGGCCTTCGGAGGGGAGGGTGGGGGGGTCGGTTAATTTTTGTGGGGGGTGTTTTAAATTTGTTTTAATTATGATATTGTAGATTTGTTTATGTTTAAAAATTGTTTATTATGTTGGAAGCCGCCCCGAGATGCTGTAGGCATGGGGGGTGGCATAATGAAATAAAAAAATAAAAGATGGGCAGTTGAATGAGTGGTTTCTGGGTGGCCATGTGGGGTAGCGTCTCATTTAAAAACATCCACTGTAGAGGCAGCTGCTCCATGGGGCAGGGTTTCCTAGCTCAGTCCCACTAGTTCTAATGGACAGCCAGCTGCCACTGAACCACAGAAACCCGTCCAAATGTATAATTCTGGCTCCACCCAGGTAGGTGATGTAGTCAATAGGAAGTAGTTCTCCAGCAAAGGGGTCAGGGTTTACTTGACCCTAAGCTTTACATCACTGTCTTTGGGTAATCATGACATCCTCTGCCAGCTGTTTCATGCCTGTGCAGCTGGACTGGTCTATCAGTTAATATATTGCATGCCAGGCTCCCTTTCTCCCTAGTGAAAGGCTTCCAAAACCCCTCCTCTTCTCCGAAGCATTCCAGACAGCAAATATTCAAAGCCCACCCTATGTACGATCCTGAGTGTTTTGTCTTGGATTGCTTACACTTCAGGTTTTTAACCTGAGTACAGAACTGTTCATTGTTTGTAGAGGAAAGTTCTGAACAGACCTACATATCCATAAGATAGGTATAAGTAAATCATCATTCTAAAGTCCACTAACAGCTGTATTTTTCCTTTTCAGGTCCTTAAGTGCCTCTTGAAGGTGATGCAGACTGACCCCCACTGGAAAATCAAGGCCTTTGCTATCAGAGGTATTCAGTTAGTTTCTTAAGGACCATTTCCCCAAAATTCCAGTTGTTTTTTGTGTGTTTATTTGTTATGGGATTAGTGTTGTGGTCTTTAAGGCAATGCCTGAATTACATAGGGAGCAAGGAGGTCCCTGCCCTCCTACCTTTTTTGACAGCCCACTTAGCTACTGGCTTTAGGGAGAGGGGGGGGGCATGATTTCATTGAGGGTCCCTCTACCTTTCCCCCTGTAATTCAAGCCCTGTTTTAAGGGGTATTTAATTTTGGAAATGTCAAAATATGAAAGATTGATGCCAGATAAACAGCCAGCAAAAGAAATTTAAATATTATAGCAGAGTCTTTAATACAGAATATTACTCAAATTGCAGAGGGGACAGATTCTGTGCCCTTGCCTGTAAATATTAGGTGATAATACTCTAAATTAAAGATCTCTTTTGTGGATCTCACAGAAAGGAAAAAAATCTATTTTTTTTCCCCTGGTGGATTTTGGGTTTGTTGCAAATAGGCTTTGATATACTCAGCCACTTCTCAGTTCCATGGCTGGAGCCAGGCACACAAGAATTATTAATCATTTCTATAGTGCTTTACAGTCACAGATTTCTGGAGATAGGTCCCTGCCCAGAGGGCTTACAATCTAAGACAAGGGTGAAGAGAAGACGGAAAGAAAGACACAGCCATATTCCCATTTTATAGATGGGGAACTGAGGCTGAGAGGTTGTGACTTACCCAAGACCACGCAATGAGTTCATTGGCTAGAGTGAGATTCAAATCCTGGTCTCCCAAGTCTAAGTCCAACCTTATCCACTACACCACACGGGCTCTCAAGAGATTAGGGAACCTGGAGTGTGGGGGCAACCACACCATGCCCTCCAATCCAGTCTGCATTCTCTAACCCTCCCCTCCTCGTCCGCTTCCAGCATGTCTTTGTTTATAAAAGGAGGAGGTGGTGTGTACTTGCAGAGAAGAGACAGGAATGTGAAGTTTGAGAACGAAACAGGGCTATGCAGCCATTTCCTGCTCACACTTCACATTTCCTACCTCCTCCTTCACAGCACTCACTGGGTCTCTTAAATGGATGTGGGTGCTCAGCTCTGGAGCATGTTCAGGGGTGCACCCCTGTATCTGCCTGTTTGCAGCAGTGACTGGGTCCATTTTAAATGAACCCAGCAGCTGCCATAGCCTGCAGTTCGCTTGCATGGTGCTCCCCTCCTCCACACCATGGAGCTGCAGGCGGACCGACTGCTGCTTTAGGCTGCCGCCCACAGATCTATGGCATTTCCCAGGGCAGCCCCCAGCCAGGAGTGGAGCTACACCAGCTGTCTGCTGAGTGGATGGGCAGCTGCTTTGCCTTCGGCCAGTGCTCCAGGTTTAGAAGGCCTACTCCGCTGGTGGTGCTCTGGGATGTCCCAGAGCACTGCTAGAGGGGCTGCTCCACTTCTGCTCTGCCTGCACATATGTCCGCCCACTTTTACATGGATGGGCTGTCTGGGTATGAGGTGGAGTAGAGCCGTGGGGGGCCGTCTGTATAAAGGCACCCTGTGTCCTCTCTGGCATGTAAACAGCACCTGTGGTGGGAACTCAGTGGCATGAAAAAGGTGGGGAAGGGTCAGGGCAGTCTCCTTAGGGCTATACTGGTTGTAGCCCTCAAATATGAGACTAATCAATTAATGTAGAATAGAACTTTGAAATTGTTAAAGAAACAGTTTAAGCCAGTGGCACTCATGTCTCAGATGGGAAGTGCCCCTGTAAGTGGAGGGTAATAGCAGAGACAGAGGAGAGGAATGAATAGGGATACCTAGGGAGGCACTGGCCTCAAATGGGAGGGGGGCACAACCCCCCCCCCCCTTGTTATACCCCTACTTTAAATGCCAAATTCCAGTGGAACAAATTAGCACAATCTGTTTAGATGTAATTCTCCCTTCTCTATAAAATGTCTTCACAAGCTGTTGAGGGGTTTATTTTATTTGAGTGAAAAAGGACCAGATCAAGGAAGTGTTGACTGAGAGTTCTCAATTGCATGAAGTTTTTTGTGCATGGTTATGCCTATGATTCAGGAAGCTGAGATCAGAACACAGGGGTTTTTTAAATGGCCAACATCAGCCTGATTCACCCCCAGGTGGCCCATCCATCTAAAGGTGCCCTGCCAGACGTGCAGGATGCGGAGCAGGCATAGAGCAGACTGCGCCTGCTCTGGGGCAGCCCTGCCGACCAAACCTGGGGCACTGGCCCAAAGCGGATCTGTGGTCCATCTAATATGTGAACCCATGCTGCTCCCAGCCAGCCGTCCTGGACAACACCAGAGTGTTGCAAACATTCTAGCTCACAACGCTATGGTGTGGGGGACATCACACAGACGAGCCAGGGAACCCACCGGGTCTGTCTGATCTGGACCCCGGTGGGGCTAGGAGTGGAAGGACGCAGGGGTGCACCCCCAGAGCAGCTCCGGGGGTGGGCAGCCCTGCATCTAACTGAATACACCCATAGCCTCCAATTCATGCAGCTCTCCAAGCAATTTCTGATGGAGGAGGAGTGCTAAGAAAACAGCATGAGGATAACTCCACTGACTTTTCATGGGTAGTGGTCGACTAAGTGTAGCCTTTGGCTTCACTATTCCCAGTGTAGCAAAGATGTATTTACAGTGTACAAAAGGTGTATAAAATAAATGTTGCTCAAATGGGATAGCCTGGTTCATATTTTACACACTTGTGCTGCCCATTCTGTGTTATATTGGTGATCTACTGAATTATAGCATTAAAATATGTTTCCCACCATCATGCCCTGTTACTAAGTGAAATTAGAAAGAAGTTTGACAAATAAAATGAAATACTTACTTTAGCTGCATGGAATCCACTTCCAGCTGTTTTGCTTATGTAGCATATCAACAAATGAGCTGTGACTGGATTTTGTAAAAGATCAGGCTAATATGATATGGGATTGTTGTAGCTCTGCTGACTACATTGGTTGTAATCAAATTCCATGCTTCAGCTGTTTGCTTCAGAGGTGAGAACATTTAAAAGGCACTTATTTCCTTCTTTTTCTTTCTGAGACACTGGTGTCACATAATTGGCCAGACACTGTACCATGAAGGCCAGTGTTGTGATCCCTGTAACTAAAGGGCCAGTGTTGTGATCCTTAAAAATGGAAAATACGACACCCCTCAGTTTTCAGGAATATGAAGCCCTTTTGGATGGTGCCAACAAGCAGCACCTGGGTTAATACATCCAATCATCCAGAATGAACTAAAAAATGGAACCCCCTTTTCCCCCCTTTTTTTTTGGTGACAGCATTGGGTCAAATTGGCCAGGTGAGTCCCCAGATAAAGGATCTTCTTCTCTGGGCCATTCACTATGAGGAGAAGCCTGACGTACGAAGAGAAGCGTGTCATAGCATTGTTACGCTTCAGCTGCAGGACGAAAGTGTTCGGGCCGCTTTGCTAGAGAGGTTGATACTGGAACCAAATGAGATGGTCAGAGAGTAAGTCGCTGAAAGAATATGTGCCCAGGACAAAACATTCTCCACTTTTGTGGTGATTTTTGTCACCCCAAGACTCCCGAATGTGTGCAGTATGTATTTTGTCTTTTGGGGTAATGCATTATTAATTATTATTATTCTAAGCTTTTATATAGCACCAGCGATGTACCTGGCGCTTTACAGAGAATAAGATAAACACAGTCCCTGCCCGAGAACTCTTTCATTGATAATCAACAATGCATGTTTGCCACAAAGTAGGAATTAAACTTCCTCCCAAGATGCTCCTTGAACTTAAAAATATTTAAAACTAACAACATGATAGTGTGCACACCCCTGCTTGTGTTAATTGATAGCAATTCACACTATCTTGTCAAGGATTACACTGTTATTTGGTAGCCTCCCTCCTACTGTCGTCCCCCACCCCAAACCCAGCTGCAATTTGGGGAGATGGAGGAAGGTAAAAGTGTTCTGTTACACCACTATTTCAACTCCTTGCACCTCTTATGAGAAGCTGTTGGAATAAGGGTGTCTGAAGCTTGCTGTAGACAGGAGATAATTTCCATGTTTTCCCATCATTAGTCCTCTCCTTTCTCTTAGGTTGCAGGCCAACTCCGCACTTGAAGTTGGATGTCTTACTAATGTAGGGAGAATTGCACACATTAACATAACTTCTACATTTGAAATAGCAGCAACCTTTAGGACAGAACACCCCATAATACCCAAAGGAACTCTTACACAGGCCCCAGACAAGAGGGGAAATGTCCATGAGACAACAGGTATTTTCAAACGTGACCGTACCACAGGTAGGCATGCTTTAAACCATGTGGTCGCCCATGGTGCCGTCACATCTGATTGTGCCAGATGTTACCGCAGGCGGGATCAGGGCTATCCCCAGACCCTGGCAGTTTTTAGCCCGTGCTGTGACCCGGCCCCATCGCCAACTCACAGAGTGGGTTAAGCGCTACTGAGGCCTGGGGAAGCCCTCTCCGGATGGGGTAGAGCGGGCCATCACATTTGATGGCCCTCTCTACCTGACCCCAGTTCATGGTGGGGGCTGTTTTGGGGGTGTGCAGCGGCCTTATAAGCTGCCGTGGCTGCCCATCATGGTGGGCAGACTGCACTCAGCAGTGCAGGGGTGGGACCTGCGGGCCCACATCCACACGCCACCCTACCCTCTCACAGGCTGCCAACATGTCTCTTCAGCAGCCGGGCCAGATCCTGACTGAGGTGAGGGCCTTCAACCTGACCAAGATCAAAGCGTGACAGCATTTGAAAATATCCAATTTCTCTATTAAGCTGCTTCCACACTATGGAAACAATTTGGAAGTCTTGGCCTGACTGGAACTTAACCATCATACCCTTGTAACAAGAGAGCTTATCTGTGCTGGATAATTAAAGTTAACATCACTGACTTCAATAGTTACACCAGAATTACATATATGTAAATGACAACAGGACCACATGAGTAGGGAGGGCCTTGGTTTTGTCATCTCAAAGGCTGGACCCCAACGTCATGCTACAATGCTGAGGCATCACGTCAGAGGGAAGGGAAGAGCCTCCCCTTTGCGTAGAATTGTTACTCTGTATTTTTGAATGTGTGTATGCAGGCTGAAAACATTCACAACTGTCCTACTCATGTAAAGCCTATGTCCCATATTCAAGTGTGACTTAGGAACTGAGGAGCCTACGTCTCATTAAAAGTCAACGTTGGGTGTGTTTTTAAGTCACCTAGACACTGACGAAAATAGTATCCTGAGCCACTAACACTATTTCCAACAGCACCTACTAATTATGGCGGCCTTACCTTCCTGCCCATTTCCCCCCTTTCACCTGCTTTCTCTATAGTCTTCTATTCTGCCTCCACATGCTGAAGCCTAAAGCAGCGGATGGTCTCATCTCCCCACTGACAAAATGTAAGCAACATACATTCCGTCAGCAGCTTACACTGATTGGTGTTTTGTCTCTGACCGTTATTATACACATTGGGTATGGGGGGTGCGAGGGAAGGAATGCAGCACAGATTGGACCCAGCCACTTTTCCTCAAGGCGGCACATTAATTTAATTTCTCTTTGGCTTTCACACGACACCTCTGCTCTATATACCTAACAAGTTTTGTTGCTTTTGCTTAGAGAAGTGAATCGAGCTCTGGTGACTCTCCATTTTCAACATGCGGGGGAACAAGAAATGATTCAGCTGATCAAGAACAAGGTGAAAAAACTAGAGAGGACCCAGCTCATAATTTGCCCATGGATTTTAGTTGAGGGAAAAACAACTTAATCTTGGTAGGGGTTAGGTAGCAACACATCCCAAACTCACTCGTGTGCACGCACGCACACACACACTTACTTATACCAGCAGAAGTTCGCCCAGTAAAGGTATCATCTTAACTACTTAGTGTCTCTTGTACACAGTTAATTAATGCATTTTGTTTGGAAGAGTTGCAAAGAGATGGAGTTATTCAGATCCCAAGCTAAAGGATGGTTGTTCTTGTACAATGCCGATAAGAGACTGAGTGATGGTATTTATTATAGGAGAACTTGTGTGAGGGATGGGATCAGAGATGTACAGGCCAAATTCTCTGAACAAGTGGTAAATATGACCAAGTACAGATTTGGAACAGACTTAACACTAGCTGAGAATCATGTACTAAAGTCAAAAGGTGGGAGTACGTATGGGAAACTGACAAAGCTCTCCTTTTCATTCTCTTCATCCTGGGGCTGCTGTTTGTAAGACTGCTTGCCCACATTACAGAAATGAATGTTAATTCCTCTCTAATGTTAGATTCTGTAATGTGGGCAAGTAGGGAGCAGATGGAGGAATATTTTTTCATTAACTTAACTCCCAAGAGCTGTAACAGCAGCCAAGAATCTGCACAGTGTAAAGAAGGTACAGCCATATCTGTATTTTGGACCGTATGCTAACAGTACTTTCAAATACCGAGTGTAATTAATGCAGTATGGTCTTCCTGAGCTGCCAGCCAGCTTGAAAAAGAAATAGTTCTAGGAAAGGTCTTACCTGGGCCTGATCATGTTATTGGTATAAACTCTGAAATTTAGAGAACAAATGTAAATTATCAGCTTTGAATGTTTCACTGCTTGTCATTTTGGGCCAAAACTTGAACGCCTTTACTCACTGAGCAATCTTATACAACTTAAGTAGGTCTAATGAAATCAATAGGACTACTTGCAGATTAAGGTACCACTTGGGATCACATTTTGGTCCTTTGGCAATCACAAACCAATACACTTATCCCATCATCTCCAGGTCCCTAGCACAACTTCTAAGAACCAAATGCCCTAAGTTGTCACCTACAAAGCAGCTAGGAATGCCACCTCATTGTTTGATCATGGGACTCCTCTGCCCCCACCTGCTCACAACCCTCTTGCTCCTCTAAACATCTTTGCCCCTTCTCATGCCTGGAACTCCCTCCCTGGATACGTTTGCTCTGCTCCCAACTTTCAAATCCTTCCTGAAAACTCCTCTCTTCCGTCAGGCCTTCCCTAGCTTGTCGTGAGTGAAACTGCATCCTCTCCCCCTCACTCAGAATCTAGTTCCCTGTAATTAAGTGAAGCACATGTGCCTGCAACCTCTCACACATGAACGTACTCTTGTCTCTCCTGCTGTTTGCTTCTCACCTGGCCCCAAGATTGTAAGCCACTTAGGGGTAGGGACTCGTCCATTGTACAGTGCCAGGTACATTGCTGGTGCTGTACAAATTATAAAAAATAAATTATTAATAATAATAATAATTATTATTATTATTGGCCAAAATGGAAGTCCTCAAGGTCAAACTGCAAATTGTGGCAAACCTACAAGCAGCTGAAGCCTCCATTTTCCCTTTTACAGCTTCCGCACTTCACTTAACACTTTGTTAAAGCAGAATTTCTCACATATGGAAAACTAGGGATAGTCAAACTGAAACTATCACACAAGGATTATTGAAGTAATTTTATTTGCACTTGTTTGTATATAATTTAAGAAAAGTATCCATTTTGAATGTATCTAGAGCCATTGCAGAGAAACAGCCAGGGTCTTGTTGCAGAATTTGGATCCCTCTTCCTGTAGCATATATGAGCCCTTAGAGCATCTCCACCCATTCTCCATGCCTACAAGCAAGGGCTTGGAGAGCAACCGACGTGGACTCCCATTGCAGCTGTTGACGTGTGCTGCAAGATGCATGGGTGTACGTACCACTCTGCTAGCAGTGTTCTGTAACGCTTCAGTGCTGCTTCTTGCCAAATAGCTGAGGAGTAGGGAGCAGGACACCCCCTTCCTACTGGTCACCTGTAACAGCCTAGGGCACCAGGTCATGTTACACTGGCCAGTGGACCCAAACCTCGGATTGCTGCTCCACTGTTTTCTGAAGCAGGAAACTTAAGCTATTCCCGTGTCTGAGTACAGGAATTTGTGTGGTTTTGTCTTACGATTCATATGCTATATCAGTGTCAACCACTACCTCCACTCTGCCAATGTTTATTATGGATCCCATCAATTTTCAGATAAACATTTGAATAAGGAAATTACTTAGAAGCCAGAACACATGGTGCTGACCCTCCCCTAAAATCCCAATAACTCCCTATACTCATGCACAGCACCAGTGTTTCATGCAGGCTTGCAAGATACTACTCTGCTCCTTAAAATTACTCACTTCAAGTAGAATTTGCAGTTAAGAATTTATTATTATTGTCATCAGGCTAACTGCTCTTGTGTGTCAACATGCAGATTGCCAGGCTAAGTCAAAAGGACTTGGTGATCCAGAAACTGCTGAAACTGGAAGAGATTACAGAGAGAATGTGGCAGGAAGCCAGTCGGATCTATCGTGCGAAGGAAGAGAGCTCTGATCGCAGGGACTTAATGGACGTTCTCATTACTGTTCTTGAATTCACTTTCTCTGGTAATCCTTGTGGGTGAGGGCTGGGAGCAGAGTGCTCCCTTCCAGAACGGAAATTATTCACTAGTTTTTTGCATTATTTGCATGGGTGGTGGTTAGCTTTCCTAGTGCATGCTACAACCATAAGGCCCAGGAGTTGTAGAATATAGAACATGTCACTAGCAGCACAATACTCAAGCTATTAACCACCAGCCCTTAGCCTTGATGCTATAGACTAAGGATTGTGTGGTAGGGGCTAGATTCTCTGATCTGTTAAGCCCCCTTTGCACTGTTTGCTCTAAAATAGCTAGAGAACGCTACTTCAGAACGCTGCCCGGAAGTAACAGGAAGGTAATCAATCAATGCTACTTCCCACACCAGTCATGGCAAGCCAGCCCCTTGGCTTAAGGCAGATAACAGGGACATGAAAATGAGCGGACAGCTCTATGTCAGCAAGCATCTATTTTCAAACCAGGAAATAAACAAAAAAAATGTATGGTTACACATTCAAAGAATATACTTAAAGCCCAGGATGGGTGGCTTTTAATGTTGGTGCTGGGTTCAAGGAATTTGGGGCACAGTGCCCCAAATGGTGGCATGGGCCCCCTCCTGACATAGGAATGTTTTAAGGGCACACACTGACTGATCCATTTGGAAAAAGGAATCCATGATCATAATTCCTTTTTCTTTGTTCCCTGCATAACAGCAGCTGTNGGGCACACACTGACTGATCCATTTGGAAAAAGGAATCCATGATCATAATTCCTTTTTCTTTGTTCCCTGCATAACAGCAGCTGGGGTTTCCTGTATGACAGGCCTGCATGTTACATATTATGTCTAGTTTGCTCATGGACCCCGTGCATTGGGGGTCCCCTTCTGAATGACTGAAGGTCCTCCACAGGCTACAATTCCCTGGCATTTGATGACCTATGGGCCCATATTTTACCCCTGTGCTTCTCACACACTCGCCATTTCAGGTTTATTCAAGGATTCCATAAATTGGGGGTCCCTATACAGCCCTGTGCAGCTGCAGTCAGTACTTGCCTGGATCTGCCCTTATTAATGTATCCAATCTAAGCAACCTCTGAATCTGCTCCTGCAAGATGCTTAGCACCTATATTTCAACAGGAGTACTAGGCTTATAGCACCTCATAAAAATCAAGCCCTACGTAAGTGCATATTTAAACATGCCAATCATTAAAAACCCCAACAACAGATGCAGGTTTGTGGAGCTGCCAACCAGACATTTTAGAGAGATGTGCACCAGTGCGGTGGTTCCCAAGCTTTGGCCTGTGAGACCCCAGACACATCAACATAGTTCTGCGACTCCACAGAGCAACAAAGACTTGCAAAGTAGATAATGCTTTTCCAGACCAAACAGTATTGATCAGGATCATGACCCCATCAGTAATTGGGGTGTCTACTTGGGAGTCCCCACCCACAGTTTTGGAACCTCTGCCCTACTGTATATTTTAACCACAGTCATGCATTCAGTTCAAGTAGCCATAAGGATAGTATCACATTCAAATTATCAGTTATCAAGTATACAATCTAGATGTATGGAGAAAAGACCTTCCTGTAATATACTGCTAACTGCTGTAGCCTGTACTGAGAAACACAGGGTTGCTACGCTTTGTTGACAAAATGTGCATGAACTTCCGGTGTGGACACTAATAAAAAGTATAGAAGCAAAACTATAAAAGCAAAGGTTTAATGCTGTGCTACTGGGGACTGCTTTGTATTTA
This sequence comes from Sphenodon punctatus, assembly GCA_003113815.1. Taxonomy (NCBI): domain Eukaryota; kingdom Metazoa; phylum Chordata; class Lepidosauria; order Sphenodontia; family Sphenodontidae; genus Sphenodon; species Sphenodon punctatus. The sequence continues at coordinate 2,830,942 of QEPC01009912.1, read as the reverse complement.
GCCTTTTGAAAATGTTCCATTTGTCCACTCAGGTCAAAGGTGTTCTCCCAGCAGGACGGTAGCTCAGTCCTGGACCCATGACCCAATCTTAGTAGTAAGTGTAAAGTAGCAATAGAACTGGAGAATGTTTATTTTATTTTTTAAAAACATACATGTTTATTTTGAGCATAACATGAGTTTCAGGCAAGAGGTTTCTTAGTAATCAGCAAACCCTTCTCAAACAAGACTGTGGCTATGGCAATCTTATCATCCAGGCTTTCACATGGAAGAGTGTCCACAGAGACATACTTTGGATAAGAAGAGAACAGAAATTCAACTCCATCTGTATACTCCGGATCAATCTCAAAGTACTTGGGCTCCTCTTTGTGGTACACCCTTGAGTTTTCCGTGGTGTAATACAGCAACATTCTATCTCCTTCACTGCACAGTCTGACAATTCCATGCCGAAGTAGCCTTATCTGCGTCTCTCTCTTTATGGGAATGTTAACATCATAAATGTCTCCATTTTCCCACCGTGCTGGAAGCCCATGTACGCTCAGTGCCTTTTCATTTTTAGTTAGCACTGGAGGGAGGCAGTCATGAAGAAATGACTTGGCTTTCTGATCTACTGCAGCATCAACTGGGGCATAGTCTACCAGTTTCTTTATCAAGCTTTGGATCTTTTCTGTAAAGGCATCCCGGCGAGAATCAACCATATCAGAATTCAGGACCCCCATGTATTCTAGGTAGTCTGTAGGGAGACCGCGCCGGTAGTCCAGATCCTCCTCTATGGCCATCTGCAAAGCTGCTGGGAGCAGTTTTTCCAACAGGTCTCCCCAGGAGTTTTTCTGATAGGAGGAAACCGTTATGTGGAGTGAATGTGCACCAGGGAGACAGTTGCCCTGGTGAATAAAGCCACGGGGAAAATAGAGCAGGTCCCCAGCTTCAAGGATAGTTTCCAGAATGGGCTCACCAATCTCCTCCTGGGCAAAGTTACAGCTTGAGAACTGGGGCAAGACTTCAATCTCTTTCCTTGGACTGTAAACCCGCCAGTGTTTCTTCCCTTCCAGCTGAATTACAAAGGCTTCAATGTCATCATAGTGAGGAGCAAAGCCTTGAGTACCTGCAGGAGTCAAGTATATGTTGGCACCAGTCATGCTGCCAAACTGCTCTTGGAGGATGGAGAGAAAATGCCACACAGTGGAGGAAAAGGTCTGGGGGTTCAGCATCCTCAGGGAACAGCCATTCCTGTAGAAATCCCACACAACAGCTGGCAGTGCCCTGCCAACAGGATTGTGGGTCTCCCTCTTACCATCCACATAGCTTGTCACGTCCACATTGACCCCAAACTGGACATCACTATCCCGCAGGATGGCATCAAAGTCAACTGTAGAGAAGAGCCCCTGATAATACCTTGGGTTGTGCCTCTTGACCAGGACAGGCTTCTTCTCCCAGCTCTGCTCAAAGAATTGCTGCGGAGAGACGGGTGTGATCAGCCACTGGAACAACTTAGCTGCCCGCTGCCGACTGTGCTGGATCTGCCCGAGCTCCTGCAGGAGATGCCGGAGAGGGGGGCCAGTGCAGGGCAACTGGGGCTGCTGGGAACTGCTCAGTTCTTTCCCAGCAGCTACGGGCCTCTCCTTTGCTGGATGGGGCGCAAACTTTCCCTGCGGCCCAAAGCTTTGGCTTTGCAAAGGAGCCACGTACCTGGCTCTCGGATTCCCGCTCCGTCTCTGCGCCCGCTTTCCTCCAGCCGTCCACAGGCTGGGGAGGGGGCCTCCAGGCTGCTCCCCCGCTGCTGCCTCCGGCCTGGGGAGGGGGCCTCCAGGCTGCTCCCCCGCTGCTGCCTCCGGCCTGGGGAGGGGGCCTCCAGGCTGCTCCCTCTTGGCGGCCAAGTTGGGCAGCGGGGCTCCGAGATCTCCTCCATTCCCGGGTCCTGCTGGAGAGGGGCAACGCCCAAACTCCGGCCTCTTGCTCTGCTTCGGCCGCTTCTTCATTCTCCTGCTCCGCAGGGAGACCTGCAGCCCGTGCCGCTTGGGCCGCGCCAGACTCCCGGGCGCTGCAGCGGAGCGATAGACCGACAGCGCGGACACACGTGCGCTTGGGGGCTCCATGCCGACCGGCCTGTCTATCTCTGCCTGCTCCTCTCGGGGCGCTTCCTCTCCAGGCCCTGCGCGCTCCGGAGCTAGATCCCACCCCCTCGCTCCTAGACCTGCCCTCCAGGGGCGCGGCAGCTGGGAAAGGGAGGGGTTGGGGCTAGCTAGCAGGAACAGGAAGCTGCTCGCCTATCTACATCCTGGGGTGCGGCATCGCGAGTCTTGTGCAAAGGGCAGCCCCCAGAAGCTAAAGCCAGGGCATATCCCCTCTACCGCTGTACGGTAGCTGCTAACGTGGGCGGGGTATGGCCCTAGGTTCCTAAGGGCCCCAGCTTTCCCATTCACTCTGCGGCCCCAGGCATGAGCCACATGTGCGGTTGCACATGGCCCCAGGCTTATCTGGCTGGGGCAGCCAGCTTCTCCCACAATATGCTCTTCTACCTCCCCTTCCTGGCGCCAGTCCTCATCCCTCACCTGCCTCTGCCTCTTAGTAGTGCTCCAGCAGCACATGGGCTGGGAGATAAAGCTGTTTGTTTACAAACAACTCCTCCCCATATAAGTGATCAGAAGGTTGTTGCCTTGTAAAGAAGGTTCTTTGAGATGGCGCCTAACATTCTCACACCTGGGTTGTGCATGCTCACCTTACTCAAATAGACCATGTGATGGTCTTAAGCTCTTCTAGTATAAAAAGCACTTTCCTCCTCAAAATGACAGTTCCTTCCAACCCTTTCTAGGAATATAAGAAAAAAAATCCATGCGGGGCTGGAAGGGTGGGTGTTGTGAGAATGTTAGGAGCCATCTCAAAGAACCTTGTTTACAAGGCGGCAACCTTCTTTTCTTCCAGTGGCTCCTCACAGGCCCTTTTTACATGGCTCCAAAAGGGATAGGGCTGTCTCTTATACACATCTAGATGTGTATAAGAGACCAGAAGGTTGTTGCCTTGTAAAGAAGGTTCTTTGAGATGGCGCCTAACATTCTCACACCTGGGTTGTGCATGCTCACCTTACTCAAATAGACCATGTGATGGTCTTAAGCTCTTCTAGTATAAAAAGCACTTTCCTCCTCAAAATGACAGTTCCTTCCAACCCTTTCTAGGAATATAAGAAAAAAAATCCATGCGGGGCTGGAAGGGTGGGTGTTGTGAGAATGTTTGGAGCCATCTCAAAAAACTTGTTTACAAGGCGGCAACCTTCTTTTCTTCCAGTGGCTCATATTTATTCTAGTTTGGAAAATCTGCAAATATGATTCTGAGATTATTTTTATTTTTTATTTATTTAAAATTTCTATCCCGCCCCTCCTGCCTACAGGGCAGCCTGGGGCAGCAAACAACACTCATTAAAACAATATACAATTTTTAAAACAATTTTAAAATTCAATATGTGGGGAAAACCCACCCCACCCCTCGTCAAAAGCCTGACAGAACAGCCAGGTCTTACATACACGCCAAAACAGCTGGAGAGTGGGAGCCAACCAAGCCTCCTCCGGGAACGAATTCCACAGCATAGGGGCGGCCACCGCAAAAGATCTAACATCGGTGGCCACCCGCCTCGCCCGGGGAACCTCCCACAGACGATCTCAAGATTATTATGGCTGCTATTTCACTAACTCTTCTTAATGAAGTTATTGGTAACAGAAATACTGTCTTTAAACCCGCACTCCATAACCAGTTCATTTGCACCCCCAACTGCATTTTGGGTGTCTTGTGTGTTTTATAGCAGCACCACTGGACCGGTCGCACCACATGTGTGCACAAGGCACAGGCGGCACCGGCAGCAAGAAGCAACAGGCCCTGGAGGCCAGGATGGCTAAGCTCACCCCCTCCCTCAATAAGGCAGTTGACGCAGTCAGTCTCTCTGTGCCTGCCTGGCTGCCCCTGCAGTGGAACCACTCCTGGGGAGTGGTGGTAGACATTTGGCTGGGGAGGTGGGGTGGGGAGAGAACATTGGGAGGCTATGCTTGTCTATGGCCGCTTGGAGGGGTGGAAAATAGGAATCCTTCCTGTCCAGAGGGTGTGAATGTTATGTAAATGTATAAATTTGCATAATTGGGTGGGGCCTGATTATGCAAATTAGGCCCCACATCAAGACTTCGCACATGGCCTCACAAACCCTGGGGCTGGCCCTGCACAAGCCACCAATTAGAAATCAGCTGCTGACCCTCCATGCTAGTAAGACTGGCTTCTGGGGATGGACCTATAGGCTTTAACGTCACAAGTGGGGTTGTGCTAAGCGGCCTCGCCTGGGGCTGGCCTGGAGGAGGCCTGGGTGCAGGGGTCCCCATCACACCTGCCAGTAGTGCTGCTGTAGCAGCAGCCTATGATGGGAGATAAAGCTGTTTAAACAAACAACTCCACCCTATATGAGTGATCAGAAGGTTGTTGCCTTGTAAAGAAGGTTTAAGATGGCTTCCAACATTGTCACAACTGGGTTGTGCGCGCTTACCCTATTCAAATGATAGACCACATGATGGTCTAGAGCTTCTCTATTATAAAAAGCACTCTCTCTCTCTGACAGTTTGTTCCAACCCTTTCTAGGAATATAAGAAAATTCCATGTAGGGCTGGAAAGGTGGGTGTTGTGAGAATGTATAGAGTCATCTTGAAGAAACTTGCTTCCAAGGCAGCAACCTTCTGTTCTTCATCAAGTGGCTCCTCGCAGGCCATTTTTACATGGCTCCACCGGGTGGAGGGGTCCATGGGCACACCGGGCATGCGTGGGTGGGGTGTGCTCACGCATCCCCACTCACCCTGCGCTCATCCGCACCCACAGAGCAACTACCATTTCCCCTGGTTGCTCCGTTCATGGGGGTGAGTAGGGATGCATTAGGCGCATGCATGCACCCCCAACTCACTGCAGGCACGCACGCTGTGTCATTCACACGGGGCTCCCCCCACCCATGAGCATGCAACATGGGAGTGGGGCTTGGCTTGAGGACAGCAGCCTGAGAGGGGCCTAGGGGTGCAAAATTCCTAAGTCCATGTCAGAGCGCAGCCCAGGGCTCGAGGGTGGAGGAGGAAGAGGCGAGCCCCCCAACCGCAGCGACAGGAACAAACCCCGCCGCCGCATAAGCAGCTGGAAGCGCGGTCGGCGGGGAACGAAGGGGCGGGGCTGGTGGAAGCACCACGCCGCTCAGCACGCCCACAGGAAGGGGCGGGGCCAGCA
>QEPC01009912.1:2804291-2820151 GCA_003113815.1 Sphenodon punctatus | reverse complement strand
GTTTCCCGCACCAGTGGGCACTCCCTGTTTCCTTGTGTGGATCCCTGGGGCACGTGTGGAGTGGGTGAATTTGTGGGGGCTAAGGAGTTGCCTTTGCAACCGCACGCACGAGTGGGGGCTCACTCAGGGCCTTGCTGTCTCTCCCCGCTATGATGAGATAGGCCGCCACTTATTCCAAAGCCAGCGGCCCTATTACAACCTGAGGGGTGTCTTTTCCAGTCAGAGTGGTGCCCCCTCGCGAGCGTGCAGGGGAGTCCAGGGACCGTCTCGCCGTTTAGTCAGGTTCACCTTCCCCCTGTTCCCATCCCCCCTAACAGTCCAGCCCTGCTGAGCACCTATTTTCAGAGACTAATTAAAATTTGAAGGCTATTAAATTTAAAAACATTTTTACTACTAAATAAATATAAACACAACATTCTGTACCTGCAGATTAGTGGAGTACTGCAGATTTTCTACCCAGCGTTACTAAACTGTTAGTCTGAGGGGAATTTCTTTTTGCCCCTCCCACCCTTCCTCTCCCATAAAACTTACAAAACATTACACCTATGGCTCTGTGTCCTTGACCTTAACTGTGTTGTCCTCCAGCAGGCCAGCACAGGCAAGCAAAGTAATGCAGATATGAGTCCCATTTACTTTAGTGGGATAGGGATTTCTTTTTATTTATTTAACAAAATTTATATCCCGCCTCAGTGACTCAGAGCAGCTAACAACAATATAAAAATATAAAAGAACAATTTTAACACTTTGAAACATCATAAATCCTAAAAACAAAAAAACCCATAAACACAAACACCCCCAACCCTTCTCCACCCTACCCCTCTCCCTGACCAAATGTCTGATGGAACAGCCAGGTTTTACAGTTCTTCCGGAAGGCCGGAAGGTCCGGGGCCAAACGTGCCCCCACCGGGAAGGAATTCCACAGGCACGGCGCAACGACCGAAAAACACCCTGCTCTGCATGGCAACCCCGGGGGACCTCCAGCAGCGCATCCTCAGCGTGCACATGCTATGCCACCAGAGTACATACCAACTGCTAGCACATGCTATGCCACCAGAGGAAGGTGCCCCTAAATCTCAGAGCTGTACAACTCCCTAATTCACCCATAAATTGTTTGGATGGAGTAAGAACCAGTAAAATAGAGAATCTCTTCTCAGGCTTGAATTAGTTTCTGTTAGGGTTGTGGGCAAGAACCACAGTGATGTCCTAGAACTGCAAGACTTGAGGCCTTCACATTTTTGTATCATATTCACAAAAATGCTTGCTATACATATATTTTAACAGCCCTGTTCTGAGTGGAAATGTATCCAGTTTTTTTTAGCCAAAAAAGGCTAAATGTATTCAAAAGTTTGAAATTGTATTTCAGTTTTAGTATATGTGCTGCCGAAGCCAGACGTCGCCTTGGTTCATATACTGGACCTTGGGCCCCAATGGTTCACGCTAACTTTTTTGGTTAAGCTCTCACTGCACGAGAAGACTTTTACTTCTTTATGACTCCAAACCATGGAAACCATGGTTTCTCATGGTCACTATGCCAGGATTAGCTATACCGCTAGGGTCTGCATTTGTGGCGCTGAGGTAGTAAAAGACCTAACTCATTATCTACTCTTTTGCCCAATCTATGACTGTTCCAGACAGGATTGGATGCTGAACTTGCCTTTACGATTGCTGTGTTTTCTAATGAATGATTCTAGGGAGGCTGTCTCAAGGGCCGGGGCTGATTCTGCTGTCTCTGCTGCTAAATTGAGGGTAAAATGGGTCATGGCTCATACCACTGGAAAGGAGCAGACCTGGGGTTACATAATAATTGTTTTTACCTGTTTATATGTTTATTTGTATGTTTATCTCATGGCCTGTGGGCTAGTGCATATGAATAAACTAACAACTTGAAATGGATCACCCTGCTTCTCACATGTTTTGAAGGGAAACAGAAAGCTTTTGAATTACAAGAAGGCACTGAACAAGATTGTGAATGTTGTTTTGTGACATGCTGCAGTATACATTTTTAGCTATCTTCCCCCGCGTCTCCCCAATTTCTTGTGAGTCAGGAACATTTTATGAGCACTTTGGTAAGATTCCAGGAGGAATTTCTTCTTTATATCATTACTCTTGGAAGCTGATATGGTCCACCAGATAACATGTTGGACTTGGAATTGGGAGTTCCAACTTTGAATCCTGATCTCATTGGGAGGCCTTAGGAAAGCTACCTCTCTCAGCACCTTGGCTGTAAAATGGGATGCTGACAACATGGCTGGGTACCTGAACAATATACAGTCGGCTCAAGGAATTGAACTGGCACCCTACTATCATACTACGTAGCCTTAAATCTCATCAGTGGGATTCCCGTGGAGCTGAAAGGATGGCAGATTAGCCTAGCAAGCAGGCTTAACAGCACTAAATCGAGTACAGGATCATGAATAAATCCCTTGTTTAGGGTCTTCCTATGGATTTTACTGTTTTCTCAAGAAAACAGTAATTTTTTAATTAACAAATCTACGTTTTTGGGTATGCTAGGTGTGAAGAAAACCCTCAGTCTGCCATTGGATGAACTGCTGATGTTATGATTCTAGAAGTAGACCGACTTAAACAATAGTGCTGAGGACCAAATCCTGCCCTGTACAAAACCCAGATAATTATAAGTTCTGCTCAGTTGAAGGGGAACAATCCTTTTGCCAAACTGCTGAAGGACATCAGAACCCTGTTGCAGTCACAGGAGGTGCTACTGTGTTGCTGTACTTGGCAAAACCATAAGCATTTACACCTGCAGACCTTAAGTTCAAAAGTAAAAGTGCCTGAAATAAACCATGAGAAAGGAGGAATGGGGATCCAAATCATATGAGGGTTTAGCTTGGGGTGAGAGCAACCTTAGTAAGCCTTGGATGAGATGCTACAGTGGTGTACTGCCTTGTGAAGGGAGGGGTGAGGGGAGGAGATTCTGGCATGGTCCAATCACAATAGTTTCTGTAGAAAGTTAAACCATTCATAAATGCATGATTATTTTTTTGTGTGAAGTGTTCTGTGTGCCATTGGAAGGGAGGGGAGACCCAGAGGGTTATATAAAATTATTATTAGTATTTATTTTAGTCTTTTAAAATATTTGTATAGCAATATTACATTTAGGTGGCCCCACCTACTGCCAGCAGCCCCACCCACTGCCCCACCAGCCCAAAGGTTCACCAGCTGCCACTGATCATCTCTCTTCTCAATTACCTATTCTCCAAGCAGCAGAGTCCTAACTTATCAAGCCTCATAAGTACTGAAAGTACAGTCCTTTTCTCTCCCACTTGACAGCAGCAGCAAAGGGAATATGAACCTCTGACCTCTGGCTCCCTAGGCAAGAGTCTTACCTCCAGACCTAAAAGCTGTACTTGAGCCTCAGCTACATAAGTAGTGCCATACTGGGTCAGACTAATGATCCATCAAGCCCAGTATCCTGTCTCCAACAGTGACCAATCTCCCTTGGGAGAAGTACCCGGCCGGTCACAATGGCCAATCCATTCCCTGTTATTCCAGCCCCCAACAGTAAGAGGTTACGTTCCCAAAACCTACTTGGCTAATAGGCATTAATGGACCTATCCTCCAAGATCTTATCCAATCCCTTTTTAAAACTAGCTACACTACTGGCCATGACCACTTTCTCTGGCAGTAAGTTCCACAAGTTAATTGTGCGCTGAGTGAAAAAAATACGATCTCTTATTTATTTTAAATATGCTGCCAGTTAATTTCATGGACTGTCCCCTTGTTCTAGTACTCTTAGAGAGGGTAAATAACTGCTCCCTGTATATGTGTTCCACACTACTAATGTTTTTATACACTTCTATCATATTCCCTCTCAGTCATCTCTTCTCCAAGCTGAAGAGCTCTAACCTATCAAGCCTCTCTTCATACAGGAGCCGTTCCGTACCCTTGATAATTTTTGTTGCCCTTCTCTGTACCTTTTCTAGTTCTATTACGTCTTAGGGTAATTGCAGACGAAACGATACCACGGTCAACCACAGTGAATCCCCTGTGGTGGCCGTTCGTACCGTTTTGTCTGTAGTGATTCCCACCAGATGTTCACCCCAGTGAGTCACTGGCGGGAATCACATTAACCATGATTCTGGACCTCTGGCCGCCCGGAGGTCCAGAATCATGGTTAGATTGGCCACGATCTGGAATGGGCCAAAAGTTACATCTGTAATGTTGGCCCATCCCAGATCGTGGCCCAGACTGCGATACGGGATCGGTCACAGCAGCTGGATTGGCCGCTGCGTCCGCCCGTCTCCCGGAGGGCAGGCAGCTGGGGGAGCATGGGACTGTGTGGCCGCACGTTGCTCCCCGCAGCCTCACCCCCTCCCCGATCCCCTGTAAGAATCAGGCCAGCACGTCTAAAGGACGGCTGGACTGATTCCTGACTGAGATCTGTGGTTCAGTATGGCAGGCCTTGCAGCCCGTGACATCTAAAATCACCCTTAGATCCATAGATCTATATAGAGACATTACAATATTTTCAGTTTTATTCTCTATTCCTTTCCGAATGATTCCTAATGTTCTGTTTGTCTTTTTGTTTGCTGCTGCGCACTGAGCTGAAGTTTTCAATGAATTGTCCACAATGACTTCAAGATTATTTTCCTGAGTAACAAAACCTAATTGTAACACTTGTAATTATACATTTTCTTTAATTCTGTTAGTAGAGTCAATTGGAGAAAGTATAGTGATCCAATATACAAGAATCCTATCCACCACCTGAACTTGTTTAATGACTCTTCCACATCTGGACACCTCTTTACTCTAGACAAAAGCACATCCATCAAGGTGTATGAATACAGGAGGTTATACTGCAATAATTATTTTAATGTTTGGAAACTGCTTTGACATTCTCAGATGGAAAGTGGTACAGAAAGGGACACTGTAATATTTAATATTTTTATTAGGCCGTAATTAATTTGTACTGCTAAACACTAGTAAAATTAGCTCATCCTAATACATACAAAAAATTAGAATGAGAAAATTATACATGGTCTGAGTTACTCATCTGGCATGATAATTATAGTGAGCATCCAGTCCAAGGATTTCACCTCAGCCTTAGCTCAGATTTTGCTTCATTTCTTTCATTTCAGCCATTTGTAGAAACCTCTCCAAAGCCCTGGACACATAAAGCCATCTTATCATCTCTGAAATCACACCATGCTGACAAGGTACCACCTGTCAATAAGCATCCAACCTAGGCAGAAGTGCGGAAAGATGTCAGGACTATGTTGCATGGAGATGAATTCATCTGACTTCTCCACAAGTGACCAGGCAGAAAGTAACTTACATTATCCCCTATGGAGAAGAAGATGTAAGCATTCCGACCAGTACCTAAAATCGCAGATACGCAATTAGACTTTGGCAGCTGTGAGCGACCTTCAGCTGGAAGCATGAAATCTCTCTTGGCAACTGGAATTTTTTCTTCTATGACTGTTTTGTCAGTAAGGCTGCTCTGCAGTAAAAGTATAAACTATGTGTGAAATGTTGGCTCCTTTGAAGTTAATTGTAGTAGTTTCCCCCTCAATTTTAGGATTTCACTTGTAATTATACATTTTCTTTAATATTGCTAGTAGAGTCAATTGGAGAAAGTACATGAGGGAATGTTTTTATTGGACCAATATGTGAGTTATGTACATAAGCTTGGGAGCCAAAAAGACACCTTTTTTTCAAAACGTTTTTGCCTGAAAAATATAGTAATCCTAATCCAGTATAAAGGAATCTTATCTACCATATACACTTCTTGAGAATGGACAAAGCCAGATTTTGCTGCACATCAAATTAATTTGGACAGATGGAAAAAGATTTCAGCAGGAACATAACCAAAACATGCCATCTCAGTATCAGGCTAGAAACATTATTTCTGGGAAGAGTAAGGTCACACCATGTAGCTGGAATTACTGTACTTCCAGTAGGATAATTTCTACATGGACAAAGCAAGGATAGTTTAAATGTGAAGCTCATAATACTTTAGCATAGTTTAATCTGTGATCTTGCATAGTATTTTTGTCATCACCTCCATTAAAAATGTAAATCAGATGAAAGCAGGTGAGAGGTGAAGCCATGACTGGTATGTCATAAATCTGACTCATCCCCAGCTATTTAGGGAATGTGTATTTAAATATACCTGACTGGGAGTCGTCCTACTGTTAATATCCAGTTCTACAGAAGATTTTCCAAAGTATCCTCAAGGGTTGTCTTGGGCTAGGTCACTTGTGGGCAGACTTAGGGTGAAAACAGACATAATGCTAACTCTACTTTAACACCACTTTAACATTTCTTATGCATGTTGCAGGGCAGCATAGGGCTCCAATACAGCCCTGCAACATGCATAAGTGTTAAAGTGGAGTTAGCCTTATGTCTGTTTTCACCTTCTGTTTATAAGGTTGCATTGCTTCCTATTCAAGTTCAGGAAATTACCTGTTCCAAAGTATCTCTTACACACGGTTTTGTCTTTGTTATAGGGAACTTACTTCCTTTCCCTAAAAATAAATTCAAATTCAATTTGTTATTGGATGATGTTCAGCAACTGTCTGCGCTATGTTTGGCTCAAGTGGGTGTGGCTACATCCTGCTGTCAGTCATGCCAAATTCACTAACAAATTAATACCAACAACCCCCTCACCAGCATTCTAAAGTTCATAGAAATGACATAGAAGTCTTGAATGGGATCTCATGGACCCAAATTCAAAGATCAGATCTGTAATCAGAACCAGACATTTTCCACGTGCTGGCATGCGTGTTGTCAGAGGCTGTGTTGGGGAATGGGTCCAGAACCTAGTGCAGGATGGGGTCTGTGAAATGGAAACATCAGTGACAAGCTGTGGACCAACAGCTGGACCAAGGGGTGCAGGACATGCAGGCTGATGAGCTGGAGTGTATGGGAAACCAAACAGAACAAAGGTCAGATAGACCAATTTTGGGGCAGGGGCAGGGGCAGGAGGACTGGCTCAGGGCAGAATTAGGCATGCACAGGCAGACAGGTCCAAAACAAACAGACCAAACAGGAAACAAGCAGGGGCAAACTTGGTGCAGGAGTGGAGAGGGGTCGGGGGTCAGAGGGCAAAGCAAGCAGAGCTGGTCCAAAGGCAACTAGCAGGAACCAGGGAGGAAGAACAGAGCCAAGAAACAGGAAAGGGAAATGGATGATAATGCACATTTGTCCATATGTCTTAATTCCTTCATCAGCCTTGATAGATTACATATATAAACAAATGGCTGTAGTGCAACTGAAGTTGAAGAAAACCTATGGAGGAAAGGGGCTTAACAGCATCACTGTTCTTTTCACTGGCACAATACCCAAGCTTTGCATTTCCAGTTCTTCCCTCTACAAAGAAAGGATTTGTACAGGAAATGTATAGGGGGCTGGGGGAGTAGGCAGAAAAGGGAGATGTCAGATCTGCAGGAGATGAACACATGGCAGCCAGCAGGCAGCAGGAGCGCAATCTCAGGCAGGTGGAAGAGGGATGTGGTGGCAGTGTGGGAACACCATGCTGCCAGTAGGAGTACTGGGCAGCAAAACTTCCAAGAGGGAGAATCAGGAGAGCAGCAAAGTAATGCCAGGTATTCAGTGTGGATGTGGGCAGTGGGAGGATTGCTGTGAAGTTTTTGACCACATGATCCCTCCACTTCAAGAAGCTTACAATGTTTGTGTTTTATCGTTTACAGCAGAGGCCCGTGGTCTAATGACAATTATGAGACCACGTGGGTAGTAAGGCCAACTAAGAGGAAGAGTAATGGGATTGTGGATGGGTCCCTTGTTTGTTTAAAGCACTGGGAAAGGCAATCCGTCTATCCATTGGTTTCTGAAGTTAATTTTGTGGTTTTGCATGCTTTACCACTAGGTGACAGTGTGATTTAGAACAATATTTGACAAATGATTTATTTTAAACACTATGGGAGTACACAGATTTCTTGGCCCACCTGATAAGAATGCTTGCAAGACTGAGGTCCTGACAGTGAAAGGGGTGTGTGTGTGTGTATGTGAGAGAGAGAGAGAGAGAGAGAGAGAGAGGATTCCTCCTCTTTATGAACCATTCTTGTTTTACAAAGTTGAGTTGCTCAAACCAGTCAGTGCAACCACATCAAGTGAAACATTTGGAAGACAGAAGGGTTCCTGTCTTAATTTGAAGGATGGGATAAAAATGCAAATAAATAAATAAATAAAACTCCAGAGACAAATTATTATTATTATTATTATTATTATTATTATTATTAACAAACATTTATATAGCGCCAGCAGTGTACCTGGCACTTTACAAAGTAATAAAACAGACACGGTCCCTGCCCCTAGGGCTTACAATCTGAGAGACAGGAGCTGGGGGAGAGACTTAGGAAGGGGAACAGAGGGAGAGACAAGGGGTCTAACATTCATGAAGATGCGAGGTCTCAAGTGCACATACTTGGCTTGGTTACGATGAGAATGACAGCAGGCAGGTCCATGTTGCAAGGATAAGGGTAAACCGATCGTAGGTATAGGAATAGTGGCTCAGCAGGATAAAGAGTCAGACAGAGCAGAGCGAAAGAGGTGAGTTTTAAGGAGAGATTTGAAGGTATGAAGGGAGGGGGCAAGGCGGATGTGGACAGGGAGGGAGTTCCAGGCATGGGGGGCAGCAAGTGAGAAGGGACGAAGGCGCTTAGGGGAGCAGGGAAGGCGTGGAAGGGTGAGAGAAGGGACAGAGAAGTGCACGGGCTGGAGTATGGAGGGCGATAAGTGCAGTAGGGGGGAGCAAGGTTGTGAAGAGCTTTATAGGTGAAGACTAGGAGCTTGTGCAGGATTCGTTCAGGAAGGGGAAGCCATACTTCAAATGTTGTGAAGTTCAGCTTCCAAAAGCCACATTTTGGGGATCACACTTATTTCCTTAATATGTGTGCGAGTGTGTGTGCGTACACACTATTTATGTGGTTTCACAACATGGTGGAAATTGAATGTAGAGAAAGCCTTAGCACAGATATGAGAGCATTTGAAAAATCTGACTTTGCAGCATATTATACAGAAGCTAATGCTGGTGTTAGTCTAGGGGAATGGATTCTTCCTTAGAATAAGAAGCTTAAAATTCAGGTTTTGATCTCTGTAGAAATCAGAGTTTCTACTACTGTTTATATAAGGAGAAATTTTGCTACTGTTTATATCAGTAGAAATCTAATGTAACTCAATAAACTTCAGTGGAGTTACTGTGGGTGTACCCTACTGTAACTGATATTAGAATCTGGTCCTTGAATTTGACTTTTAGTAGTGGTGTATCACTTCCTCTCATTGGTGAGGCGTGAGGGAGAACAGCTCCGGGCCATGGAAGATTGGGTGTAGCTGGGCTTGCTGCCCCGCTCAGTACCTGTGCTGCCTTGCTGGTGTGCACTCCCCCCCCACCCCCCCATCTTGTGGAACCTCCCAAGGGGACTTTTTATGTGACGGATTCCCAGGGACCAGAAGGGTCAGGACACTTTGCCCCGCCTTGGAACCCTCATAAGGAGGAGAAGCAGCCTGTGGCTGTGCCGTAGGCACACGCCGTAGGTCGGCGCACCGAAGGACACCATGCACAAGGGCAAGCCCCTTCTCTGTGCCCCTTGTGCACCCAGTGCGACTGCAGCATGTTCCTTTATCACCTGGACTGGTTGGACCCCCTTCTAAGGGGTCAGGCCCTCCTTGACTTCCTTCGGCTCCTCATCTCTGTGCTGAAGATCTTGTAGTAGGATTTGTGGGGGGCTGCGGAAGGAACCTCAAGAATCTTGAGGCCTTGTTGTTCTCTAGGTTTATGTTTATATCAATTATTATGTTGTTTACAGTTATGTTATAATTTATGCTGGTTGGAGCTCCTTGTTTGGGGCATTTGTTATGCCTTTAACCATGTAGCTTTTCCACTCAGTTATTGTTCACAATGGACTGGGGAGGTCCAACCACAATAATGAGCAAGATAAGCAGTGACAGCATATGCCCATCTGCTGAGTGGAATCGTAGATCACCTTTAAGTTCAACCCACTTTAATTTCAAATATAATTTTATTAGAATAAAAGAAAAGCACAAGTCCTGGTTTCTTAGTCTTGGCAGGTAACAACGCTACTCACACCTAAGCAGAAGTAGCCCTACACAATAATGTTTCTTACGTGTCCAGTGCCACAAGCTGGAGTCCGTGCAGGCATTGGTTCAGGAAAGATAGAAGGGGGGAACAGGTGAAGCTGGAGAGATGGGCTGCTAGGGTACGATGAGACTGTGATCCATGTGTGCCATTTCAGTAAGGAAATGCCACCACGTGGTTTACTGCTGATGCTAGTGACCACAAGCCATCATTCAAAGTTCCATCTGTTCAAACTATTCCTTATATACTTTTTAGGTGCTACTGTTAAAATGTGGAGGTGAAGGGGCTGAGGCGCTTGCATCACAAGAAGGTCTATGGTGAGGCAGGAGGGTCTGTGGGAAAAAGGTGATGCCACTCTTCTTTCACAGAGAGAGAGAGTCTTTTCCATTGTTTATGGATCATTGAGGCTTAACAGTTCTTTTGGTGCCCAGTTGTCTAGAGATAAGGGTGAGTCTCCCAGCTCCCAGTCCTCTGAGCATCTTAGCATCTTCCTGGCACATTGTTCTCTCCTGACTTTGAGATGCATCTCCTGGGTGGAAGAGTTGTGCCACAACAGTCTTGCTAATGGCTTCTGTCCTGACTGGGGCTAGAGTACTCAATTGTCCAGGAATGGCAGGATGTTAACTATTGGGTTGGGAAATACCTGAGTTAGGACTGTTCATAATCTCTGGTTCTCCTACTGTTCCAAGTACGGCGTCAAAGTTGTGGTGAATATGAGTGATTTTATCTGCGACATTGTCAACAAATAAGTCACAGCGAGCACTGGAAGACTCCAGTTCCAGGTGGAGGGAGGCCAGACTGACCAGCCCCCTCACCACCTGGAAAAGCTCAGCTGGATGTGACTTCGCAGATGCTATGAGAGTAGGAAAGAACCCCTTCTTTGCTGTGCGCACAGCCACCGCCTAACTGTATGCCACAATCTGTTGGTTTCAGTGCGAGTCTGGTGCCACCATCGCTCTTCTTGCTTCAGCTGTTGCAGGTCCTCTGTAAACCACTGGGACCTGCACCACCGATGCTCAGGGAGTGGATGCCTAGGAGTCACCCAGTCGATGGCTTCAGGCAACAAGGTGTTCCAAAAAGCCACATGGTCATCAAGTAAGCAGTTGTCAAGATCAGAGGGTAACTCCCCAAGAGCATTCCAGAACCTCTCTGGTTCCATAAGTCTCTGAGGGTGAACCATCCTAAACAGCTCCACACCTTTCTGGGGGCAGACATATGCCCGGACACTGGCCCGAAGGAGGTAATGATCCATCCATGACAATGGTTCTAACACCACGTCACCCACCAACGGATACCCTGCCTCAGGGCCCTTGCTAAATACTATGTCAAGGGTATGCCCTCCATCATGCGTCAGGCCCAGAATCACATGAGACGCTATGGATAAGATATTGTAGGATATCTTGTTGTTAGACATGATCTGTAGATGCAGCGAACCAAGATCATCTCTATGTAAGCCCATTGAAAACCAGTGGAGTTACATGAGGGTGAACTTGACTTCAAATTCCTCAGAGGATAGGTCCATTAATGGCTAGTAGCCAAGTAGGTTGGGGGATGTAACCTCTGAGTTTTATGAGCTGGGAGGGAACTGATCTGTTGGGTATTTATCTTAAGCGACTGAGATTGGCCACTGTCAGAGGCAGGATGCTAGGCTCAATGGACCATAGTCTGACCCAATATGGCATTTCTTAGGTTCCTACCTACTTGTCTTTTCAGGCAGTTGTATTATAGTTTGCCTAACTAAAACCTCAGGTGTATCACTTCTTAGAAGGAAAAGGCATTTTTAGAAGGAAAAAGGTACCCCCTGCAGATGTTTAAGCAGAAACAGGAATTCCCCTTTAGAAAAGGAAAAGACAGATATGAGACCACATGGGTTATAAGGACTACATGGCTGATAGCATCTTATCCATTAGTGCACACATATCTGCAGAGCTTTTTGAGATTATTCAGACCCATTTTCATATGAGGATTTGGGGACAGGGGACAAATGTCACGACAGGGGACAGCAGCTATGTACCAATGTATATCGGAGAGGCTATTCATGAGTAAGGACCCAATACTGTGCCTACACCATTGTGCTTTTGGTGCATTGATACTAATTAATTTTGGCTCTTTGGGGCAGGACTGGAGGAGAAGGTTTTCTGGAGACAGATGCATAGTGCTCAGCTCCTCAAAGAATCTTCATGTGTTGTGCAGCCTAGTCAAGACAGAGACCATAGGAAGCCAGATGAGGACTGGGAGTGGACTAGAGGATCCACCATTACAGTTCTATCAGCAATTGCTCCCTACAGGGCAACTCTGCAGCCTGGAGGGCAGAGGAGATTTGCCTACTTGAAAATCCCATGACTGGTTTGGCACTCGTGGGAGACTTTGGTGTAAGACTGAGATGGGGAACCTTCAGCCTGAAGGCCAAATCCAGCCTCTCTAGCAGAAAGAGTGAGTTCAGGGAAAGGGAGTGGCATATAGGCATGCACTCAAGGATAGGGGATGAATTCATGGTAGAGATCCATGATCTTGACCCTTCCTTTACTTCCACTATCCTAGCGTACTTTTAAAACATCTCCGACCTCAATTCCTATCTGGCCCATGGAACTTGTACTAGTTTTCAAAGGGTTCCCACCCCCTCAGTTTAAGATATGGAAAGGAAGTCTGAAGTGTCAGTTGCAAAACCTGGGAATGCAGTACCAGTGTCTGGAAGCTACTCAGTCAGTTGGGAGCTATTGTTACTCTTTCCATCCCTGGATTCCCTAAACAGAAATGTATTAATTTTTTTGTCAAATACAATTATGTAACTTGAAACCATATAAATAATAAAAGGAAGGAACACAGAATTCCTGCAAATTAGTAAGGTGGTCTGTAGCAGGGAGCAGTCCAGGGGGCTGCTACCCCTTTAAGAAGGGGGCTTGAGGGGGTCAGCCTGAGGGCTGAACCTGCCTAGGGGGTGTGGCAGGGTCAACCCCAGAGTTGGGGAAGAGCCTGTGGAGTAACAGGCTCAGAAGCCCCTAGGACAGAGTGGGCAGGGTAGTGGCCCTTTAAGACTGTGAGGAGTTTAGGCCTGGCCATGCCCACTCTGCCTATATAGGAGAGAGGCTGCGGAAAGACAACGCTCACTCAGTCTCTACTAGGGAGATGAAGGAGTCACATCTCCCTGAGAGAAGCCTTGCTGGTCTATGCTGTCCAAGGTGCTGCAGGACTAGAGAACTAGTGGGACCCAGGTAGAGCAAGGAGGCTGTGCCCAGGAGGGAGCTTCTTGGCCTTGGGGAAGCTTGGCCAGAGCCTGGGGTCTTGACCGGGCTGAAGGGACTTTGGGGGATTGTTGTGGTTGTGAACTTGTGATGCTTTCTGGTGACTGGAGAGACAAACATGGGCCTGCAGGGTGTAGGCGGATGAGCTGGCAGTCCAGGTACAGTAGACAAGTGAGTCCCAATAAAGGGCTATAAGGAAAGACCCTCTGTACTGTGCAGATTGTGTCCTAGGAGGGTACCCCCTGCCTGGAAGGAGTGGGTTCTGCCCATGCATAGCAGGGGGAGAGCTAATTTCCCTGAGACACCCCAGTGCCCTGTGTGGCCCTGGGGGACACACACACCCCTACATGGTCCTTGAGCTACTGGGTAAACACTTATATTAGCAACTAGGGACTCCTAATTAGAAGCATCCTAATTAGAGTTTGGAGCGATGTTGTTCAGACTTTATGAGCATATTAGCCACATTGCCAACAGCCACACTCTCTTAAAAAAAGGGGACGTAAACGCATGTTGAGTAACTGCTTATTCAAGAGCCCTACAAGTACTTTCTGAACAAGGAATAAACACATTTGGGTTTCTTTAAAACAAACAAACACAATCTCCCCCTCCCCTTTGAGTCCTAATCTTAAGAATTTAAGTCCTGAATTTTAAAATGCAGTTCTTAGCTCAGATACAACATTGCTTTGCAGGAGCCTGAGCAGTCTTTGACTAGTGGGAGTGGATGGGACTTGAGGACTGGGCCCCGAGTTAGCCCCATTTTCAACTTTTTCCATCGATTTTGAATTTTGATAGTTCAGTAGGAATAAGAAACGAACTGCCCAGCACACAAACTCTCTGTTTCTGGCACAGGTTTAATTTCTGGCAAGTCGCTCGCTATTAGATAGTTAAATTAAGTACCATTCTCCCCTACTCCCCCATTATTACTTCACTGGCATCCTGCACTGTCACTTTTGCACTGGTGCCAAAAGCAACAGCCATTCAGGAAGAGGGACTTTTCAAGAATGCAGTAATAGGGTTTCCATAAACCAGTGCCTTGACAAGCCTCTCTATTCAGCCCCATGACATCTACTGTGTCAGCAATGTAAAGACACTGGGCAGGATTGTGAAATCTGCTCCCTGTTCTGGTAGCTGTAAAGTCCACAGCCAGATTGCAAGACTAAGAACTTGTTCAAAAGACGGTTTCTCAAGAGCTCTCCTCCCCCCACCGCACTGTGCCTCTACCACATCAATGTGAATGCACTCACTCTATGAAGCATCTCCTATCAGAAACCTTGGCCTAGCTCCAGCTGCAGCTCTCTTTCACTGCAGGATTTTCTCATTCTCTGATTATTTGTGGCCTTTAATCCTGGTTATCTTGTACACAGAGAGCCCCATTGAAAAAACAGGTTTTCTCTAAAGTTGTACTGTCCAATTAAAATAGATTAACAAAAGAACTTAAGTAAAAAAAATCCAGGGACACACATAAAATTGAAGGCAAGAGATGCACAAACAGTCCTTCCTTCCTCGCAGCCAAAAGAAAAACCACATAAAAAGTTGCAAGTGAGAACTGAAATTATATGTATGCAAAGTGATGTGATCCCCGGCTGAGCGGTCACATTTCTTTCCCAGTGGGGCCCTACAGCCTATTTTATTGAGATTTATTAGTGTTATTCTTGTGCTTGCAATATATGCCATCCAAGTTTTGCTCATTTGGTAATATTGAACAGATACTATCTGCAGTGTCTCTCTAGCCACTGACTAAACACAAAGCTGCAGACTTCAATCTTCTTGCTTTTCATCTGATGGTGAAGGAGTAAGTGTGTGAGAAAGGGGAAATTAATCTCATAAAATGAAAGAGGAGAGAAGCTGGATGAAGTAATTGCACGATAGAATTACCATGTGTAAGCACAATTGAGACACAGGGTACAAGCGAACTGCCTGCGCTCCAATCCTACGCCCTGTACAAGCACAATAGTCTTTTAGTGTCTGTGAAGCATTTTCTTGACAATGGACATGAGTCAAGACTTTTCCTCCCATGCAAAGGATTCACCCTATTTTTCCTCATTCCTTCTGTGCTAAGAGTGGCCAATGAGGCATCACATTATTTTGTTCATTCAATGTTGGCTGTTTCAAAATGCCACCACTATTGCATAGCAATTCCTCATTCGCTCCTCCAGTAAGTTTGTGCTAAAAGGAAAATATCCTGTACTTTTCTCCCAGTTCCTAATTGACAGAGCTGGCTGCTGCTCCAAAAGGTGTTGTCTCCATAGAGGATTTTATGAACTTCTCCTACCTTTCTCTAGCCAATGCAGTTCCACCAGCACTAGCAGTGGTGGACGCTCCAGTGTAAATAGGAACCAAGTGTTTTTCACCTGGTGGTAAGAACACCTGTCTTGCTAGCTGCACCAGTGCTCAGGGAACAGTGGGAAATGTTTTTAAGTTCTCAGTGTGGCTGTAAGCATGTCTTGCATCCACCATGGGTGATTTCAGACGTTACGAGATCACGCTGAACCACACTGAACCACGCTCAACCCCCCCGCGGGGCCAAAGGGCCCTGAACGTCT
>QEPC01009912.1:2754147-2770614 GCA_003113815.1 Sphenodon punctatus | reverse complement strand
CCCCCCCCCCCCCCGGGATGCCTGGCTGTGTCTGCTCATGGTGCCCCGGCCATCTGGCGCTGCTCAGGCGGCTCGGGAGAGGAGTGGCCAGTCAGTCAGCAGAGCTGAGGAGGAGGCAGGCGAAGCAGCAGCCCAGCAGATAAGGCTGCGCCCATCCGGCACCCGTAGCCACCAGCCCCTCTGGCCTGCGTGCATGTCCCCATTCGTGCTGTCCCCCTCCCCCATCCCTGCTGTTCCCATCCCTGCTGACCCCCACCCTGCTGTGCCACCTGCCCGTCCCTGCGGGGGATGATCCATGATTGTGAGTAGTTTTTGTAGCTATTAAAAGGTATGTGCGCAGATGAGGAACACTTATTTGTGCACAAATATGCAAATGCACATATTTGCATAAATAGGTGGTGGTTAATTATGCAAATGTGCAGTTTAATTTACCCTTGGCGACCAAGAACATTTTTGGCTACTAGACTTGGATCTGAAATTTCATGCCCTGTACATGTGCAGTTCTGGTCTGCCCATCTCAAAGAAGACACAGCTGAACTAGAAAAGGTACAGAGAAGGGCAACAAAAATTATCAAGGGCATGGAAGGGCTCCCCTATGAGGAGAGGCTTGGTAGGTTGGGACTCTTCAGCTTGGTGAAGAGACAACTGAGAGGAGATATGATAGAGGCCTATAAAATCATGAGTGGTGTGGAACTAATAAACAAGGAGCAGTTATTTACCCTCATCTATTACTAGAACTAGGTTCACGCCATGAAACTCATGGGTGGGAAGTTTAAAACAAATAAAAGAAATTATTTTTTCACTCATTGTATAATTGGGTTGTAGAATCTACTGCCAGAGGATGTGGTAAGGGCCAGTACTATAGCTGAGTTTGTCCAAACCTCTTTAGTTTATGGTAGATAGCGCCATTAGCAGCTACTAACCACACAGGATCCGGGAACATGACAGGAGCTGGGGGAGAACAGGGAATGGATCCCTCATTGTGACCTGTTGGGTGCTTCTCCCAAGCCACTGTGATTGGCCACTGTCGGAGACCAGATGCTGGGCTAGGTGGACTATTGGTCTGACCCAGTATGGTGCTGCTTATGTTCTTAATGCTTTTATTCAGAGAAATGATTTGGGTTTTTATGGTTCTGGGCCTTGATTCTGATCTGACATTTTAAGCTAGGGTGCTGCTTGGATTATGTCTATTAGTTCATGTAGATCTAGTAAATCATGTGTCTACATATTATTTTGGTTTTATACAAGTAGGCAGTTATCCCCGAGTCCAGTTCAGGAATTGAAAGCGGGACTCATCTAAATTGTATTTCTTTAGTTGGCTTTTCTGCACCTTGTGAGTATAATCCTAGATGTGATCAGTGTAATATTTGTATCCAGAAGAGTACAGATTTGAAGGAAGGGGGTGGCTGCACTATTGGCTGATTGCTGCCTTAACTCTTTTATTACATGCTAGTATTTTCATGGATGAGCATCCTTGGAGATGTTTCATTTGTCTTGTGGACTACAGCTGTAATTGGATCACATTGCTTCATGCACTTAGCCAGGAAATCAAACCAAACCTTAACCTGGAAACTCAAAAAGAGGGAGACTCCTTGAGTGAACCAGAACTGAACACCAACCAGAGCTGAGTCTGAGAGAAAACTGATTAAAAATAACAGGGTAAATTATTGGATGCTGAGGAAAGGTCTCTACTTCCTCTCTAGAAAGAGAAGCAGAGACCTAGATAAAAAATAAATGAGATGATAGCCCGTGTTAGCACCCACAAGGTTTGTCCAAGGACATTGTAGGCCCACCATGTGGGCCAGTGCGAACTACTGTGCACCCATGCATGTGCCTCAAGTCTGTTTGGTTCGCCAACATCCAGGTCTGCCAGCATCGTCATAGTGCTTAGCATGGCTGCTAGAGAGTGGTAAGCTGTGAAGCTGCTGTCAGAGGAGAGAGCGGGGACAAGAAGAAGGCTCTTCCTGCTCTCCCCTCTTGCAGCCACTTACAGCTGATTACGTACTCGCAGCCACCCAGGTGCGCACTCGTACAATCAGCTTTGAAGTGACTGCAAAAGTAGAAAGCAGGGGTGCAGGAAGGACTTTCTCTTGCAGCTGCCCAAACACACAAGCACTGCTGCAAGAGAACGTGATGGAAAGGGGGGGGGGTTGCAGTCAGGGAAGAAGCTGTCTCTTGCTGTGACCCCCCGCTTCCCATCAGGGGCAGGGGAGAGGGAAAGCGCTGAATGACAGTCTGATGGCTACCACCAGCACATGAAATGCAGGTAGGGGGCTGTCTGTTTATTAGCTCTACATGCTAAAACATGAGTGGGGGCTGCATGGACTGAACACAGACTCCAGCAGCCTAGTTGTCTCGCTTATAAATGTCCTATATTTACCAGGAAGCCAATGTTCTTCATCTCTAGGAAAACAGAAAAATAAGATTTTGGCAACATCAATTGGTTAACATGTTTGCTGTTCCTGCTATGAAAGTCTGTGCAAAGAGCACTTTCTAGACTGTAATCCATTTTGTCACCTTGGCGATCAGATATGCCTGATAGAATTCTGAAGAATGTTGTACTAGTGTGAACAAATAGCTTGTTTAAGAATCTTCCTATGGCAAAATATTTATGAAGTATCCTTTTGCTGGGAGTTACAATAGAAGCTTAAGTGTGTGAGACAATCTGCAGGAAATGCATCTGAACTGGTTTAAGCAGGTTTAAAGTGACTGAACTGGTTACTAAAACATTATTCTAAGTCTGTATCAGAACCAAACCAGATTAAGAAATGCAAAGGAACTAAACCATTGTTCTTAAATTTTGACTCCTTGACTTAAAATTGACTTTTACTTTTTACACCATTTGGCTTATCTTAATGGAGATGAGATCATAAGGAAAAAGACAAAATAGAGTCGTGGGAGTGGCTCTGCTAATTAAGGTGTTTGCACTGCACTGTTAAAATCACAAACATTCTAAAATTGTATCTCTGGTGTGAAACATGATAGGAAGGGTGAGGTGTGGAATTTCCAAACTTCAAGAAAATCCATTAAAAATGACTGAGCTATAGCAGCTTGTATTTGGAGGCAAAAGAGAGAATTTCTACAACTTGTGTGCACACCAGTAGCTGGTACCAGGAGGTGTTAGGAAATTAGTGGTTTTCTGGGGGGCAAGTTAGGCCCTGTTTGTTTTTTAAAATTTGGAGTTGAAACTTCTAAGCTTGAATGTAGGAAGGCATCCCAGTGCAAAAGGAGCAAAAATGAAAAAAGGAGCTTCCCTGCTCTTCTAATATTCTGTTATGCGAGGAGCTTGGTATTATGTACAAAGGCAGCACACACAAAAGTAGAGCAGATGGCTCTAAGTGGGAATATACCTGGTGTGGATGATAGAGAAGTGGAGCAAGTAGCAAGATAGTAACAAAAGTATCAATAGAAAGTTATGAAAGTTGATGCATACCAAGAAGTCAAGAGTTGGATATATGCTGGAAGAGGTGAATGGGGAGGGGGCATATGTTGGGGAGGGGTTTGGGAAGGGGAGGGTTGGAGGCATCTATGCAGGGCTGGAAAGGTGTGGGAGGGGGTCTGGCAATGAGCAGTGGGATGGAGGTGGCTGGAGATGGGACCAAGCAATGGGGATGGGATCACCTGTGCGGGGCCAGATGCTTTTCCTATGTGGTTAGGTGCATGCCACAATTGTACATAGCTGGATAGGAACGTGCAATAGTTGGCAAGCTGCCCTTGACCCGTTGCTGTTCCTGTACAGTCAGATGTGTGGTATAAGTGTGCAGAGCTGGATCGGAGCATGCTAGAGTTGGAAACAGCAGAGGGGGATCCTGTGCTTTGCTCCCATGTAGTTGTATCCAATTGTTGTGTGCAGCTGGATAGGAGGGTATGATTAGAGTTGGGACACGAGAGAAAAAATTAAGATCAGTGTTTCAGATGGGGTGGGGAGGAAGAAGAGGCGTCCATACCCCAGGTTGGTACTGTGATGGCTAGGGGCATTTGGGGTGTGCCCATTTAAAAAACCAGGGACATTCTTGGATCAAAAAATAATTGGTTTAAGAAGGGTGGGTTAGGGCTCTTACTAATTCACTCGTGTTCAAAAAAGCATGGAGATTGTAAGTTAAGGCTTCTGCTCCAGCTCTCATGCCATGTAAGCAGTAAAGATGTTGTAGTCTTGCATATTGTGCTCACTTACAACTTAGGCTCCATGCACCCACACTCTGCCTTGCCCCATCTTCCTTTGCAGGTCAGGGACAGCATTAAAGTTGGGGACAACAGAGGGAAGCTCCCTGACCCCCTGTTGTCACTGCACAGCATAATTGAAGCTTAGGAGAACAAGCTGGGGGAAGACAGCAGAGGGGTGGGGCAGCTTGCATTTAGATGATGATGATAGGATGTTTAGAGGGACTGGAAAGAACAGTTGTACTGGGGATGGAAGAGGCTACTTTGCTGCCTCTTGTCACTGCTGTTTTGACTCTAAGATTGGGATTTGGGTTATGGATGGGTAATACTGGAGTAGCGTTGTAAATGTGTGTCCCTGTACCACGGACAGTATTTGTATTATCATTCAGAGTGAGCAAGAAGTGAGGTCTAGGTGCCTCCAATCCTGACCTAGGAGCATCAGTACTGTGTTCCGCTACAAATACAGTACGTTCTGTGTATACATCAATGAGTCTTTCCAGTTGCCCTCACTGGAACATTGGACTGCCAGGCTGCAGGGAGGAGGGTGCCAAGGAGAGCAATTGCAGGAGTGAAGGAAATGAAGCCTGCCCAATCTCCGTTTTTGAGAGTGATCATTCAGTTTCCTCTACCCCTTTGCTAGCAGAAGGGTTAGTGAAAAAACAGTTCCTGTCCTATAGTCAGTCAGTTGTACTGTAGCAGTGCTTCACTACAAATATGTGGCAGGTAAAGTTCATTCCTATAAACAGCTCCCCCTTTTCCAAAGGCAGCTTTTTCTAAGTCTTGGGCAACGGGGACTATGGACAGCAAGGAGAGTGAGTGCAAGTTTCAGCATCATTGGCAACCGTGAGTAGCCCATTCTCCCTCTCATAGTCCTAGTCCCAATGATGCCCTGTAGAGATGGAAGACATTGTGGTTTTGACACCTTCCTGTCTGGTAAAAGTGAGGAAGTTTGGACCTATAAGGAAAACTCCTCCCTTGCCAACAGTAAAATTGTGAAAGCTAGCCATGAATGGAAAGTTGCTGTGAGAAGTGATGGAGTTAAATGAGAGATGATGGATCATTGTGTACTGAGAGATTGTATGCGAGTAGGATGGAATTCCTTCTGCTACATAGCTCTCTCCTCACTTGATTATTTCCCTTGCAGCTACAAACTGAAGTTAAGTAATATCCAGTTCTGCTCCCTCTGTCTCTTGCTCTGGTTTTTTTGGAGGGGTGTTTTTAATTAAAAAAAAAAAAAAAAAAAGCCAAATCGGGAAGTAACTACGTTTGGGATGAAAAGAAAACTCGCTTAGGTGCCTTGGGGTGAAACTAAAGTTGGTAGTGTGTTAGCGAGAAGAATTTAGTCCATTCCCCTTCCAAAAACATGGAAATTCTAGCATCAAAAAATCTTTTGGTTTGAGACAAGTTAAGGCTCCTACCAATTTACCCATGCTCTAAAAAGCATAAAATGGTAAGTTAAGGCTTCTGCTTTAATTTGCATGCCATGTAAGTAGTAAAGACACTGTACAGTCTTGCAGCTTGTGCTCACTTACAACTTGGGCTCCATGCACCCGCATTTTTCCTTGGTCTTTCAGCCTTGGTCCTCTTCCTCTACACGTTGGGGGTGGGCAAACACTGAAGCTGACCGCTGGTCCTCTCCTTTTTATACGCTTTCTTCTGGTTTGGGGCCAACAGGACAGCTGAGTACTAGGGGGCCATATATGGGGGAACTAGTTTGATGGACATGGGATGTGTAGAGGGAGATGGTGCCGTACAATGGGCACAGTGGGGGAAGCATCTAATGTGTGTGTGTGTGAACCATCTATATTGTGGGGGAGCTGCCAGGTACTGGGAGAGTGTTAAGGGGGACAAGGCTGAGAAATGGGTGAGGGGGGGCAGGCAGGGGCAGATGGAAGCGTGTATGAGGAGGGGGTACCAGGTGCTGGGGGGAATATATGGTGGGGGAGACAACTGAGATGGGTGTGTATTCCAGGACAAGGTTTGTGGGGACAGCCAGCTAGGGAGGAAGGCTGTGTATGTTTGTTTCATTTGTTTTCAGTTGGGATGGGAGAAAAGAAGATATTGGAGCACTGGGGGGTGGGGGGCACAAGGTTGATGGGTAGCATGATCTCCTTATGAGGGTTGTACCTGAGGGGAAAGTAGATGGCAACCAATCTCTGATCAGGAATAACCAAATCCCTTTCCAGTACAGTATATTACTCCAATGCATGATAGACTAGCACAGATACTTGCTTGCCCTTAATCACCTGTGTAGTAAGCAGAGCACTTGAGCTCCTCCTTCAGAGGGGAGCTATAAATGAAGGAGAAAATATAGGTACAGTGGAGATGGGGATCAAGTCCATAAGGGATAGGGAGGAGCTTGGGGATCAAGTCCATAAGGGATAGGGAGGAGCTTGCTGTCAGAGTTGGTTCTCCCAACCTGCAGAGGAAGAGAACTGGTACTGAAAGATCAAGTAAAAATGTGGGTTCATGAAGCTGAAGTTGTGAGTGTTCTAAGAGCCTTAACTCCTCTCTTAAACTGATGGATTTTTGATCCTAGGATTTCCCTGTTTTAAAACTACTGGAATCTGAAGTACAATAGAATAAAATGCAATGAACAAGACTGCAGAAGAATCAGTATTTCCTGCAAGGTCTGTATTCATCACTGTCTTTGAGGAAATGATGCATTCAAAATTCTTTTGGTGCCTGTGTACTCTGAAGTCCTCCTCAGTCTCCATCTACAGGTGTCTTAACACCTGTGTAAATGAAAAGTATTGGCCTAAATTTAAAGAGGTATAAAATAGCAAGACTTGTATGTGATCACACAGTAAATGTCTGGCAGAACCAAGACCTAAACCTAAATCTCTAGTCTGTGTCTTAAATTCATTCTTTTCCTCCTGCTTACTCTTCCTGTAGAGTGAATTATAAGCACTTAATCTTTCCAAAAGATGAAAAAATTATCATGCCAAATGTTATAGAAGAGGTAGAAAATACTTCTCATGTAGCCGTCTGTCCATTTCCTTTTTTTTTTGAATGTGTTGGGATTATATGTAATGGGTTCTAAACCTGAACATGATCTTTTTTAGTTTTGTGACAAGATACAGAATCTATACTATAGGGAACTACCTAGTGTTACCTTCAAGTGAGGACATGACCCCTTCCTCTTTTGATTGTAATTAATCCTATAGGATACTAAATTCAGGGCTAGTCTTAAGACAAGGTGGATGCCTAGAGTCTGGTATCTTATGGGCCTTGAGTCACCTGTCCATCTTATTGCCCTGCTCTTTTTGCTCACTTCCCTCCATGCTAGACCTGTGTAGAGGCCCTTGTTGCACAATATTGGCTGCCTACCCAGTCCAACCGTGCCCCCCACCCCCATCGCTGGCATGGTGGACAGGAGACTGGAGGAGCATAGAGGATGGATGGCTAATGGCTCTTTGCTGTATAGAACCCTCAGCAACTTGTCTACCGGTTCTGCTACTTTCCCCCCATGCTGGAGAGGAGGGAGTGAAAATAATGGAATTAGGTAGGAGTGGCTTACAGGCCTATGAGGGCTGTCAGTTTCTTGCCCATCTGCTCTGCTTCTTCCATCCCCTTTCCCATATAGCTGCTGTTAGCAGCTATATTTGGGGCAGAAGGGGGTGAGATACTGTCACATGTGCAGTGTAAACATCCCCTCTTGATATGGCTGTTTAAGGTCCTGCAGAATTAAGGTTAGAGAGGACTGTTAGTAAATTATTGAACCGGAAGTGTGATTTTTATTCCACTTATTTCCTGGCAGATGTAAACTCTGAAAGGGCTTACCTGTGCCACTAGCTAGTCACCAGAAATATCTGGCACTTCTGCCCCTTGGACTCTTATCTTCTTTACTATGCTGTCCTCCTGCGTAGTATTAAACATTTATAAAGTTGCTGAGGGAGTGTGGTGTGTTGATTAATGGGTGGCAGACATGCCTCCTCTGCAGACACTATCTCCCTAATTAGTGACCACAATGTGCCAGTGACCGCAAACTACTTTTCCAGACTGACTTGATGGGGTGGAGGAAGAACCTTGTGCTGCTTAAGCAAAATATAATGGATCTTTAAGGAATGGAGCTGGCTTTACAGAAACAAGTGAAAGCATAGCCAGCCACCAAGCAAGCTTCCTCCAGAGTTTTAAATAGAGGAGAAAGTTTTCATCATGTGGTTATGGTATGAGACTTGAAAGTTCTGGATACGTGGGTTGAGTTCAGCTCTGTACAGATGGTGACCATGGGCAAATTATTTCACCTTTCCGCAGTTCCCCATCTGTAAAATTCATTTGGAAAGTAGTCCTTAAGGAAGAGCTCAGGTTGTTGGGGGTTCATTTGAGCCATTCAGAATATTGACTAGCTCTTAGACCATCACTCTTAAACCCTAATCCTGCTTTGCATTGTGTTCTCCCCTTGTGGAATTATGTCAAGTAGCTGCAACACCATGCCTTCCTGGAGTCAGATTAATGATTTATCCACCCAGCACTGGCCCTACGCTGGCTACATATCATTCAATGATGCTTGGTGACTGGCAGAATTAAGGTGGTGTAGCTTTGAGCCCTACATACCAGCCCAAGCCCCTTTGGTTTCTGAATGGATTGGGATTGAAATTGATTGAGAGCCAGTGCGGTGTAATGGCTAAGTATGCAGTACTTATTTATTTTTTCAATTTATATCCCGCCCTTCCTGTGAACAGCTCGGGGCAGCTAACAAGTTTATCATAAAATCAATTTATAAAAAAATTATACTAAACAATCCATAAAAACACTACAATAAAACAGGCTGGGATAATAATAATAAATAAATAAGGGTGGGGGGAGATAAAATACCCCCCTCCCCAAAGGCCTGGGTGAACAACCAGGTCTTACAAAGTCACTGAAATGTCAAAAGGCTTGGGACCAGGCGAGCTTCCTCCGGAATGGAGTTCCAAGGGCGCAGCCCGGCCACCGAGAATGCACTCTCCATTGTTGCCCCCCGCTTAACACGGGGGACCTCCAAGAAGGCACCTCCGGCAGACCGAAGGAGCCGGTGTGGAGGGCGAGGTGGTCCTGAGGTACGAGGGGCCCAGAGGGGCCCAGACTGTGAAGGGCCTTGTATATTGACACCAGTACCTTGAACCTGGCTCGGCACACTATCTGCAACCAGTGCAGAGTCCGGAGCACAGGTGTTATATAATAATAATAATATTTTATTTGAGTGTGTAGACAAGTCATCACACAACAGGTGTTGTATGCTCCCGGCGGCCCGTCCCCGACAGGAGGTGGGCCGCTGCATTCTGCACTAGCTGCAGCCTCCGAACTGGAACAAGGGCAGCCCAGGAACAAGGGCAGTACTTGGGTGGGTGGGGGTGAAACACGGGTTCAGGTCTTGACTTAGGCTGCTTGGTTACATGCTGACTTTTACGTGAGATTCAATCTCGTGTGACAATATTCATGTGAACTTTGTGGTGGGCTATATGCCCATGTTATCTTTATCTGGGCTATGGATCAGTTATTGGAAAATAATGGATCCATGCCCATGTTACCCTGTTCCTCCCACCCAGTCCAGCCCAATGGGGGTGGGGTGTGTGTGTGGTATGTGCCAGGAAAATCCTTCTCTTCCTCCCTTCCTCCTCAGCCCACTCACCTGGTGGCCACAACAACGGCAACAGCAGCAAGGACTTCTTCAGCTGCCTCTCCATAGTTTCTTCTGGCTGCTCTGAAAGACCTTGTCAGGAGGGAATGAAAGCAGCCAGAAGAAACTCTGGAGAAGCAACTAGAGGAGTTGCTGCTGCTACCTCACAGGGTGAGTCACTGCAAAGGGGAATTTCACTAAGTTTATGTTCTGGTGAGATTCCCCTGTACACATTGAAACTACATGTGACTTTAAACTTGCATGAGTGACAGGCTGGATTTTCAGCCCTGTCCTCCATGATGAAATTAACGTGAAATTTCATCCTGCATGAGGAAAGGGATTTACTCAATGTCATGTTAGATGGAAACTAACATGAGATTGGGTAATGTGGGCAAGCACCCTAAGCCAGAAATTCACTGGGTGACCTTGGGCCAGTCATAGTATTCTCTTAACCTAACCTACTTCATAGGGTTGTTCTGAGGATTGTTTGTTTTTGTTTTTGTATGTAAAGCGCTCATTAAAGATTATTGGGCTTTCCATGGAGTTACATTGCAGTGCTCTATGGGACTGAGACCATGTCTGGTAAAGGGTGAGGGGATGATGCCTTAATCCCACTATCTTTCTGATGTGTCTCCTCCCTCCCCCCCTGCCCCCCCCCACACTTCCATGGAGTGCTAGGATGTCATGGTGCTCTGTGGGGGCAAGGGGCATGTTGGAAAAGGGATGGGTTAAGGTGTTGAACTCCATTTACCTGAGAGGTCCCCTGCAGAGTGCGGTCATGTCATGTCACATGGTGCATTGGGACTGGGTTCGGGTGCTCTTGACAGCCTGACTTGAGAGCCAGTGCTGGACTAACGTTGGGGATGGGCCTGACGTTTTTGCTTGTTCTTTTAGCATCCCCTGCAGACAGTTCAATGTATGTTATCAAACAGGGAGAGATAAGAAGGGGCAGGGAAGAACTATTTAATGCCAGGTTTCCTCTGATTGTGAGAACAGAGGTAGATGGAGGTAGTTTCTTCAGAATACTCTCTTGCTAATGAAGACAAGCCTTTTTGCTATAGTCTTTCTAACCCACCCCCAGAAAAAAAAAGACTGTCTTGGGACAGCAACATCTAAGCCAAAACAGGAGGTAACCTGACTTCCAGATTTGTAAATAATGAGTTGTGCTACCTGGGGCCTTTTGAGTCATTGAACCTTTCTTGCCTTAAGGCTTGCCTGAAATTTGGAAGTACCTCATTGGAGCACTTCCAGTTTAGATTCTTATTGCAGAACTCCCTAACATATTTGTTACTACCTCTAAACAGTACTTTGGTACAATATTATATTTTATTCAATTATTTTGTTACGTTTCTGGTGATACTATCTATTATATTTAACAAATTGTTTGCTTGTTTGTGTTGTCTCTTTGTTTGTTTTTGTGTTGGCTATGGCCATTAATCATGCCTAATAAAGTTAAATTTGATTTGAGTACTTTGGGTTCAGTTCACCATGCTGATCAGCTTTCATATAAACAAGGACTGTGGAACAGCCAACCTGTTGCAGGGTATGGATCTGTGGCATAGTTCTCTAATCTGGACCTCTGCCTCCTCCCACATCCTGCACATACCTCTTAAGCATCCCACCCCCAAAGCATCCCACCCCCAATCCAGCCTGTGGAGCTTTTACTAATTTTCAAAGTGACCCATGGGAGGTAAAAGGTTCTCTACCTCAGTGTATACAGAACCTCTTAATATTGCTCCAGCTTGAAGCTAAAAAGTAAAAAGCATGGGTTATCATCTAGGACTGGGCATTCTGTAAGGTGTGATGGATCAAATATTTTCAATTGACACCCTATTTGGCCACTACAAAATATTGCATTAAGCCAAGAATGACCTTGAATAAGTGGTGGCTTGCCTTCTTCTTGCATCGTGGTCGGAGACCTATGTTTCCTGCAAAAAAATCTAAATTCTGCAAGCAGCCAAATTCTGTAAGCCGAACAAATTTGCATAATTTACATACACAAATTAGCTTTTCATAAAATATACCACACTGGCAGCGTAGGCCTAGCAGAAAGCATACCACCCTGACAGTGTAGGCCAAAGAGCACCCCCACTCTTCCAAAAAGCACACCTCCAAACAGCAGGAGCAAATGGGCCTCAAAAGGAATAAAAGCCACTAGACGTACCTCTCCCCCCCAAATAAACCAAGCACAAAGTGTGTGAGAAGCCATGGAGAAGAAGTGCTCAGTCTTGAATATCATTCACATTTATGCTACCCGAACATTAACAGTTAGGAATCATTACTATTTTTTCAATTTGTTTTAAAATAAAACATGTTTGCAATTAGCGTAAGTGACTTAAGATCAGTCTTCTAATTAACGCTTTAGAAATGGTCAATTTTTAACAAGTCTGGTCAAATACCCAACCCTGCAGCCATTGTTCTGGAAGTTGTCTCTTAAAGATGGCCCCATCAAATGAGACCATAGTAAAGTGGGATTTTTTTTATTGGACCAATTACAGTTGGTGGTATGCAAGCTTTCAGACCACAGGGTCCTTCATCAGGCAAGTAAATAAAAGATATTGCTTGTCTCCATTGCCTATATTTGGTACTAACAGCAAGCCCTACTTTCTCTACTTATCAAATGAGTCCTACTTCTGAAGACTATTCCTAAGGAGATAAGAGTTTTAAAGTCACTACAGCAGTACCTAGTATGTGAATTTTAGGGTGCAATTGTAAATCTCACTTGTAAAGCTGGGTCCTCTCTTACATTCTTAACACCTACTTAGGCTGTAACTTGAGTTTGTATTCCTGCATTTTTCATTGTTCCCTCCCTGCTTCATAATTTAACACAGGTACTGCTGTGGCAGACGACAGGGGTGTGTGTGTTATCAACAAGACATTCACCAGGTAGGCTGTGGGGATTCATCTCCTCTATTCCTGTGCACACCAATTAAAGTTGGTATGCAGAGTAATCCCTTCATATAGTACTGGAAATTGGGAAATGGATTTTGCCCATTGTCAAACCTTTTTCCCCCAGCTTCACTCTTTGCACATAATCCTTGCCCACGTTCCCCCAGGAAAAGGGGGAGGTGGATAGTTTTTTGCCATGCCATGCCAAGCAGCTTGTGTGAATGTACCTATGTGTTTACATTGTGCACAATGAGGCCTTAGGAGAATCCCTTTGTGCCACTTATATATTACACTGCAAGTATTTATCATTTGAAATCTGACTTTGTAGTGGTAGCAGATGAGTCAGAGCTCATTAGTACAAAATGAATACCAGTAACTGAAACTTGCAATGTACTCAAGGGTATGGGCGAAACTAAATGGTGGTTAAATTGCACAAAAGCTGATAAAATACCTTGGGTAGATGCATCCATCTGAGTGTTCATCATATTTAATTGTCATTGTAATTAGGCAAAAGGCAAAGTAATTTCTCTAAGCCTAGTCAGACTTCAGTAGAAATATATACTCTTGTGTCCTTGCCAATGACTTTATGCTTTAAAAGTATGTAAATATTTATTTATTTATTATTATTTATTTAGTTATTAAATTTGCACCCTGCCCCTCCTGAATCCAGCTCGGGGCGGCTATTGCAGTAGTCCATTCTTTTTTTTAGAGACTAGGCATTATGTTGCCAAGTAATTGGATGTACAATTTTAGCAAATGTATACCATGAGGAGGAGGTTGGCTGTTAAACTCAGCAGAAGCGTACAATCGGAAATGTGTAGCAATTGGTAGTTTGAAATGGCGTTTGACCGGAATCACTAGAATAAAGATGGGGTGGTTCTGTTCTTAACTTGCCTTAACTTCATGGTTTGACTGCTTTAGCAGAGCAATAGCCATGTCTTTCTGAAAGTTCTAATCAGTGTTTCTCTCTCTCTCTCTCTTTTTTTAACCATGAGTACGAGACACCATAATTGCATACTTTGTAAAGTGTATCATGTATTTTAAAGAGGGACAGAAATGCTTGGCTTCAATTGGTGCTCTGGCAAACGCATCTCTGGATTGAAGTGTTGTAAACAGGAAACACTTCTTTGGGTTGAACTATTTTAAGGAACATTAACGTGCTTCGGTTGAGCAATCAAAATTGAGTGTATTTGCTTACATGTGCATCTCTTGAATTCCACATGCTTTTGCCACATGCTCTTCATGTTTGCCTATCCTCCAGCTTGATTAGTTAACAATTTCATTTTCCTAGTTGCATATCTTGGAAGTAAAATATCCAAATCTGAAAAGTATATATAATCAAAATGGCACAAAACACCCTGAAATGACAATCTTTGAACTTTCACAAGAGCTATAGAATGAGACTGATCCCAAAACCATTAATGGTTTTTGGTACTTAGTGGTATACACTGGATGTGGGCAAATGGTGGATGAGGAGTCACCTTCAGCTCTTTGGGCACCTGTTCTGTGGCTGTCACCAGAAATGGCTGCCTGGGGGCATGTCCATTCATTTCTCACAGGAACAAAAGTCAAGCTGCCATTTTGGCCATTACAGCTTCATGGGAGCATAGCCTGTGCTGCTATTGCTGCTGCCTGAATCCACCAGACCCTTGGGAGCCAGGGTTCTGATGTGAGGCGGGGGATTTAAGGCCCAGGATTAGCAGAACTTGTGTGATGAGTGTATTAAACCTTGTGGCTCTTGCCACATACCAGTGTGCCTGTTGGGCTTGCAATCTTTGCCCACCCCTGGTATATATTTATTAAAATAAATACACATTGGAAGTATAGACCTGGTCTCTTTAGGGCTTGCTGCAATAGTGGGGTCAGCTCTGATACTAATGGCAGCGGTGGAAGTGCTGGGTAAAGTCTCCTGATTTTCTGGTGTTCCAAACACTGAGGTATAGTGCTGCCCAGATGTGCTTGGAGCAGAATTATGAAGGTTAGTGTTTGAGCAATTCACATACTTTTTTTCTAGTCTGGAAAATGCAGTAGAAACAAACCATATCTTTGCTATACTGTAGTACAGTATAGAACTACCTTTTGAAAAAAACAACAACTACCCACCAGGATGTCTTACTTTATAAAAGCATCTTTTTTTCCTGCTGGAAAATGTCCCGTTCTCCATCCCCCTAATATGGCATATTAACCTCTCAGTAAAATCCATCATTGTTGCCAATAACTGACTCAAAGGTTTTAACAAAACTATGTTTCACAATTAATGCAACTTCTGGTAAGCTGTGTGGGAGGGCTGTTGAGTTCTCCAGACTAAAAATTAGCATATAGATTTTTGCAAGAGTTTAGTGCTACCCATTTGGCCTGGAATTGTGGGAATCCACATGAGTGTTCCACAATGAGAAATTTATGACTCAAACTTCAGAGGTTATGAGCTTCAAGACATATCAACTTCCATTTTTGTAAGGAAAAAACAATATCCATTTATTTTTTTTAAAATTCCCATGCCTATTACAATATAACTAATGGCTAGAAAGATGATTTCAATTATGATGCTATTTGATTTTGGGTGAAAAATGCTGAGTAGCTGTCCCTGGATGTAGAATTCCTTTTTCAAATGGAAAACCTTAGCAATACTCAATTCTATTCATATTCACACTATGAAAATGTTTTCCTGAATCTAACCCATATACTTGTTAGTAATAGACATGCTCTCATAACACAAGAAATGCCATACTGAGTCTAACCAGTCTGCTCCATGAAGCCCAGCATCCTGTCTCCAACAGTGGCCAATTTTGGTCACATGGGAGAAGTACCAGCAGTCATTGATCACTCCATGTTCCTAAGAGTAAGACGTTATGATCTACTTGACTAATAGCCGTTAATGGGCCTATTCTCCAAGAACTCATCCAGTTCCTTTTTAAATTCAGCTATACTACTGGCCCTGACAACCTCCTCTGGCAACAAATTCCAGTGGAAAAAATACTTTGTGTTAAATCTCCCACCAGTTTCATAGAGTGTCCCATAGTTCTGCTGCTACTTGAGGGGACAAATGTTTTCTACTCGTTCCACTCCACTCAAGATTTTATAAACCTCCATCTTATCGCCCTCCCAGTCTTCTCTTCTCCAAGCTGAAGAACCCTAACCTATCCTCTATTCATACAGCAGCCGTTCCAAACCCTTGATCATTTTTGTTGCCCTTCTCTGCAACTTTTAAAGTTCTACTATATCCTTTTTGGGATGAGGTGACTAGAACTGCACACGGTACTCAAGGCATAGTCGCACCATCAATTTATATAGGGGTATTATGACATTTTCAGTTTTATTCTCTCCCTTTCCAAATAATTCCTAATGTTTGCTTTTTTGACCATCGCTGCACATTGAGCATTTCAGTGAATTGTTCACAATGACTCCAAGGTCCTCTTCCCAAGTGGTTACTCCTAATTTAGAACCCAGCATTGCGTACGCATAGTTTGCGCATAGGGAATAATAATCCAATCTGCAGTTGTCCACACTAAATTTCATATTTATTTATTTAAAGAATTTTATTTTATTGTGAGCTTCGGTGGGCGGGGAGAAGCGCAGAGGCCGGTTGTGTGGGCTGGCCTGGCCCCTCCCCTACCCGGAAGCAGCTGGGGCTATTTCGCCCAGCTGCCAGCGGTGTCGCTGCAGGTCGCGGCCAAAGGGCGTGGCACTTGGGGCCACAGGGGACTCGGGGGTTTTGGTGGGTAGGGGTCCTTTAATCTAGGGCTAGGGAGGAAGGGTGAGGGGGTGTAAGTAGGGGTGGTTGGGGGGGTGAGGGTTTTTTAGCACCAGCCCCTGGT
>QEPC01009912.1:2736861-2748566 GCA_003113815.1 Sphenodon punctatus | reverse complement strand
GGTCCCCCCTCCCCCATATCCAGAATATGCCCCCCCTCATGGGGATGCCACACCCCTTCCTCTCACCAGGGGGGTTGGCCCTATTCTCCCTAACCCAATCCCCTTGCTCCCCTCTCATAAAAACCACACCCCATCCCCCCCTTAAAAACACAAAAATAAAAATGAAAGCCTCCCACCCCATGTCCCCTGGGTCCCGCTAAGGGCCACGCCTAAGGGCCCTTTGATGCGGCCCTTAGACGCGCTGCCTGCTGCACATGCCTGTGGTGCCTGCCGCGCGGTAGGCTGCTTTTAGCCACGCCGCGCCCGGAAATCCTGACCGTGCGCCCTGGCCCCACTCCCCTACTCCAGATGGGGGAGGGGGGAGTTGGTATCTGTGGGGGCCAGGCAGTGCAGCTCTGGAGGGTGGCAGCAGCACTGTTGGGAGCGGCGGCGGCAATAAAGGTCAGCCGCAGGGAAGGTGGTAGCTTCTCCCTACAGAGGCTCCTATGATCCTCCACTCCTTAATTCGAATGCACTTTCAGATGATGATGATTATTCTGGTAGCTTCCATGGAGAATCCCAGAAGCGTGATGTGTACCTCAGTACATATGCCATTTAGATGTCCAATCACCTAGTCTCCTAAGATCCTCTTGCAATTCTTCAGTCATCTCGTGTCTTAACTTCCTTGAATAACTTTGTCATCTGCAAACTTGATCACCTCGCTGTTTACTCCTTTTTCCAGATCATTGATGAAGATACTAAACACCGGACCCAATACAGAACCCTGCAACACTCCATTATTTACTTCTCTCCATTGTGAAAACTGACCATTTAGTTCTACCCTTTGCTTCCTAGTCTTCAACCAGTTACTGATCCACGATAGGACACAGGCTCTTATCCTATGACTGCTTGGTTTCTTCAAGAGTCTTTCATGAGGGACTTCATCAAACGCTTTCTGAATCTAGATACGTTAGATAAACTGGCTCACCCTTACTCACATGTTTGTTTACTCTCTCAGACTTCAGTAGATGAGTGAGACACGACTTCCCTTTGCTTAATCCATGTTGATTTCCCCCCATTATGCCATGTTTATCAATATGCCCAGTAATTCTGTACTTGACAGTCATCTCCACCAGTTTGCCTGGCACTGATGTGAGGCTCACCAGTCTTGTAGTAACCAGGATTGCCTCTGGAGCCCTTTTTAAAGATCGCTGTTATACTTGGTACCCTCCAGTCCTCAGTTACCATGGCAGATTTCAGCGATGGATTACAAATTACCATTAATAGGTCTGCAGTTTCATATTTGAGTTCCTTCAGAACTCTGGGGTGAATACCATCAGGTCCTGGAGATTTGTTACTATTTAATGTATCAGTTTGATCTAGAACTTCCTCAGTTGTGTTAATTTGTGACAGTTCTTCTGATTCATCACCTACAAAGACTAGCTCTAGTGTGTGGGTATCTCCAATGTCTCTGTGGTGAAGGCTGAAGCAAAGAATTCATTTAGCTTCTCTGCAATATCCTTATTGTCCCTATACACCCCTTATACCCCCATGTCATCTAATGGCCCAACTGACACTCTAGCAGGCTTCTTGCTTCTGATGTACTTGAAATATTTTTTATTAGTTTTGTCATCTTTAGTAAGTTGCTCCTCAAAGTCCCTCTTTGCCTACCCAATTAACTTTCTGCATCTACTTTGACAATGCTTATGTTCCTCTCTATTTTCCTCACTGGGACAAGCTTTCCATTTTAATGTAATACCTATGCAGACATTAAATTCTTGCAACTGCTCTTTAGTTCCCTTGAATTAGTTGCATAGTTCCCCCTTTTTTTTGGTATAACTCTTGTTCGTTTTAAATTTAAAAAGCACAACATTATACAAAAGCTTACATGCATCCTAACTGGACATCAACTTTTAATATTAGTACAGTTATAAAAACAAAATAATGAACAATAAACATATCGACAGCAACACTGTAACCATAACACAGGCAGTATAGATTTTTCATAATATCTACTCCATAGTAACTTAATACGAGGAGAGTGGGGGATAACAGAAAAAATTGTTTAACACAGTTCAGAATACCACCTCAGTTTTTTTAAAATTAAGCCCCACAGTATTTGTAATAAAGATTATTCCTCATCTCCCCTCCCCTAATAGCTTTGATACATGGGTCCCAAGTGGTCATAAACGATTGGAGATCTCCCCTAATACCTGCCAAAATCTTTTTTTATGGAGTGTATGAACCATATTTTTTGTAACCAATCCTGTTCTGTGGGGCCTATTGGGTCCTTCCATCTGGTGGCAATGCAGTGTATTCCCACCAGAAAAATCTGGAGCAGGTTTGTTTATAGAAATTCATTAATGGGATTTTGGGAAATAACCCCAATAGAGTGATTTTCTGCCCTAAAAGGAAGAACCAAACTAGTAGCCTTATTTATGTAGTTCCAGATCTTCTTCCAGAATTGATGTATGACTGGGCAGCTCCACCAACAATGATGATAGGAGCCTTTTCTCCCCATAGCCTCCAACAAGAACCATCTTTTGTAAATTTCATCTGTACCAATCTTTGAGGAGTAAGGTGGTATTGCATAATGAGTTTAATTAGAGATTCATGAATCTCCAAAGATCTGGAACTTCTATGCATAGTTCCCCTCTTTAAAGTTACATTACTGCAGTGCTTTTATTTGGCCTTCTCCCTCACGTAAGTGTCAAATTTGATTGTGTTATGATCGCAATTGCCAAGTAGCTCTGGCACTGTTGTCCCCCACACCATGTCCTGTGCTCAACGTAGGACAAGATCCAAAGTAGCGCCTTCTCTTGTTGGCTCCAGGACCAGCTGCTCCATGAAGCAGTCATTTATGGCACCTAAATTTTTTATCTCTCTATCCCTCCCTGAGGAGACACATGCCCAATCAATATAAGGATAACAAATTGCCCATTATTATTTTGTTTCCAACTTTAGTAGCCTGTCTAATCTCCGGTAGCATTTTGTAGGCCACTTTCAGACATTCCCGCTCCCTCTCCCCCCTCTGCATATTCTGGCTGCAGGGGGGAATGCGCAGCCAGACTATGTGCGAGGATCGGCTGGTCTGAAAGCCCGCGCAGGGATGCAGAGCTCGATTTCCATACCTGCACGTGTCTGCTGGCAAAGCNCCCCCCCCCCCCCCCCCCCCCCCCCCCGCAGCCAGAATATGCGTGTGCAAGGGGCGGGGGAATGTCTGAAAGTGGCCAAAGTCACACTCATTGTCCTGGTCAGGAGACAGTGACAGTCTTAAAAATAAACCAGATAATGCTATACCAAAATATAAATAAAAATTAATACAATAATCAATATCCAAGATAATTATTTCCCCAAAAGGATTAAACAAAAACAAATTTTATAACCAAAACAAAATACATATCTCAATATTATCTTGCTCTTTACAGAGCACATGTTGGCAGTACTTGGACCCTGAGGACCTCACAATTGCCTTGCACTTTACAGAGCACGTGTTGGCAGCACTTGGCCCCTAGAGATCTCAATCTTTCATCTTATTCTTCATGGGGCTATCTCCGAGTCATGTATCCTATGTATTACTCATAGGATACATGACTTCGGTAAAAGCCACCCAAGCATCAACAGTTCCACTAACGTTGGCATAATATTATTAATTTTCCTTTTTCTCATAGGGGGTTTTACCTGCCCAAGAACAATATTTGACAAATTTAAGCCAATTTCTATTTCAACCAAATTTTACTTTCCCAAGCTTGGACAATACATCTAAGATTTTATAATCAAAATAGGGTGCCCTAACTCTAATAAAGGCTGCCCAGCCAGCAAATGCCACCATTCGAAATATTCCAATCTTTCTGTTGATGTAGCCATATTAGTCGTTCTTTCTTGGAAAAGAATTGCACTTGCCCAAGGATAGGGAAGAGAAAACAATTTCTAATTTCAGTATAAAAAGAACATAATGTAAAACATCCTCCACTACTCCTAATCCACATGGGCAGATTCTCTCCACAACAGGAATGCAGCAGCACCGTCCCATAGTAACAGCCGATATAATTTGTTCAAAACACAATCTGCTCAAATGGACACACAGATTAAGCTTTAAATCAAGACACAGGTAGTTAGCCATCCCATTTGGTATCCAATTAACATATAGTGGAGCCATTTGGCTCATCTTAATAGGATAATCATCGTGCTGGGATATGTCAGTCTTTCCATCAGAATCTCTTTCCTTCATGGAGAAAAATCTAAGATCATGAGAAAAATAATATTAAGGTCAGCAGTGTTAAAGGAATAATAATAATAATAATTAGCCATGGAGTTCGTAATCCAGGAGGTCTCATCATGTCCTCTATGTAACACATCTTAGGGAGACGTGAAGGGCTAAAAAGTTAAGAACGTAAACCAATAGCTGCTCATTCTTTTCTTTATTAACAAAACTGGTTCCAGTGCCAATTCAGATCTCAAAAAGGGGGCTAGTAATGAATTAGGCATTCCTAATATAGTCCTACAAAACTTATTCTGAGGTACTTCTAGACCTGTAGCATAGCCCCAAACTTCAGATCCATAAGCTATTTGTGGAATAACTTTGGCTTTAAAGGCTCTTACCGCCGCTGGAATTGATCTCCTGGCATGAGCATCCTGAAATTTCCTAATGTTGGCTATAGAATGAGAAATTTAAATTTTCATGCCAGCAATATGCCTTGCCCATAAACCACTAGCTGAAAAAGTACCCCTAAATACAAAAATGATGGCACTACAATTTTACAACCATCAATATATCATGGATAATTTCTTGCTTGCTTGCTCACAATCTTAGTTTTCCCATAATTAATGTGCAGATTATTCACTTTGCATAATTCAGAGAAGCAAGACATAGCTCTCTGAAGACCGACTGGCATCCCTGAAATAAGTATGGCATCCGCGAATAAAAGCGTACCCATGTGGGAAGCCAAGATAGGATGAGAGTTCACATTTTGCAATTCAGTAATGATACGGACGTAAATGTTAAACAAGTGCTAAAAAGCATCCCTGTCTCACGCCCCTACTTGAAATCTTGCTGATTACCTCTCCAGCATTTCCAAATCATACACAGGTCCAGGTATCCTGGTGGTACACTACCAGAAGCTTTAACAAATACCAGTCCATACCCAACGGATAGTTTATTCCAAAGCCGTTCCCTATTGATTGTATTGAAGGCTGAGGAAAGGACAAGAAATGCAGAATATAATGGGCATTTCTGAACCTTATTATACCTGTAAATTAGGTATTGAAGGGTAAATACATGATCATTCGTGGCATGACCAGTTCTAAAGCCTGCTTGCTCCTCCCTCAATCTCTTTAACACATACCCAATTTGACAATAAACATAACAAATGCCTACCAAAGAATTTTGCCACTTTATTAGTAATTTATTAGGACTCTGTGTTTTGAATTACTTTGATTAGCAGAATGCAAGTGTTCCTAGCCTTTAGCTACACATCTACCAAACCTTTAGCTAATCCTTCATCACCGGTTATAGTTTGGGTTTTTTCTTTAAAAAACAAAACAAAAACTTTTTAGAACACTCCTGCCTCCCTCCCCCCCCCTTTTTTGTTTGTTTGTTTGAATACTCATTTATTTTTTGGAGCACACTGCCATTCAAGACTTACAAAGGGATTTTTTGCATAGATCATGCAGTTAATTCCAGGGACCATAATACAGCAACACATGACTTTTTGCATTGGTATTGTAGTACAGAAACTCTAAAGACATGACTTTTTATAGTATCATTCAACACTTCATTCTGCAGAATGCTACTCTTGCTTTGGGTGAAATCAAATGAGATGATGGCCCATTGGAGTCTGTGTTTGGTCTGTGAAGTGTCTACTTGCACGTGTAGAGCCTAGTGAAAAGGCAGTCCCTATATGTATTTTCTCTTCAGGCAGCCCCCGCTCGCAGGTTTAGTGCAACAAACCCGATACACGGGCAGGTGTTGCTTTGCTGCACTCCGTCTCCCTTTCTCAGTATCCCACTCCACCTTGACTCTAAGCCACCTCATCTGTTCCTTCTGGGATATTGCTCTGGGAGCCATTCTAGCCCCTGCTATCCTACCTAATCATGGACGTGCATACCTGGATTAAAGACTACTTTTTAAGTGAGGGTAGAAATAACCTTTATCCATGCACAGAATGCTGAGCTTATTGTACAAATAGTATACTTTATTGAGCACTATAGTGAAGATGAAAAGCAAAATTAAAAATTCAAAGCCAAAGGAATCTCTCTCTCACATTCCTGGCTCACAGCACTGTTCACACCTCAGATGAGTAGCAGCATGCAGTTCTATTGGGGTCTTGGCTTCTGTGGGGCTGGAAATCCTTCCTGTTCACATATTCAAACATGTGCCACCCGTAGCACCTTGCTAGCATCTTCTATATTACCATATAGTAGGGACTGAAAATGACATCACTTGCCAGAGTGCTCTCCGCTTCTAGGAGTGTCCAAACCACCTATAGGGCAAGAAGCTCTCCTTCAGTGGGTTCATATTCCCAAGCCACTTGTTTCCCTGAAGAGATTAATCTTTGCCATCCAATTGAGGCACTCCTGGTGGCCCCACAGGTATCCTCTT
This sequence comes from Sphenodon punctatus, assembly GCA_003113815.1. Classification (NCBI taxonomy): domain Eukaryota; kingdom Metazoa; phylum Chordata; class Lepidosauria; order Sphenodontia; family Sphenodontidae; genus Sphenodon; species Sphenodon punctatus. The sequence goes on along the minus strand of QEPC01009912.1, from coordinate 2,741,986 downwards.
GCTGTCATTGGGGCAGTGATGAAGAACGGTAGGGAAGGTCCAGCCTCTGTTAGTGAAAACCCTACTCCTGGCAGTGCACAAAACATCCAGAATAGTTGCAATCTTGTTTGTGTCCCACTCATCTCAGGGGTTCCCACTCTTGTGTTCTGCTGAATCTGGGACTGCAGCAGGACTGCATGGTGTCTGCTCTTCATCATGCATATGTGGAACCCTATTGTGTGCATGTTGCCGTTTACCCATATCATAGGCATGAGTGGGGCAGCTAATATAAAGAAATAAAATAAAATAGCCAGTCTCCCAGGATGGGTTTGACAGTTCTCCCTGCACATCAGGCCTCACTCAAATGTCGGCAAAAGCCAGGGTATTGCATCACCCTCCAACTTCTCTGGGCCCCTTCCGTTGGAGGGGTCACAGCACCCACTGATGGAAACTGAAGCCTTTTTTGCTTTCCCTGCCAAGCAACCTACAGCTTTCTATAGCAGTATGACCCTGTTATACTAATTTCAAGCACATTTTCTCTTTTGAAAGATAAGAAAATTAGTTCCTTTTTAACCATTGGCCAGCTCAGCTCCCACATTCCATGGCCAGTGAGGTTCACTGCTTGCAGATTCTTTCCTTAACAGAAAAAATGGGCAGATGGGGGGAATCTTAAACTGGGTTCCCCCCCCCCCCAGCCCAGTGAATTTTAGTAATAACTGCAGTGTTTTTACATTAACGGACATACCTGTTATATGGGTTTGCATTTGCAGGCAACACACAAACACTTTCAACCTATAGCATCCTATAGCTAGGTGTGCAGCCAGTCATGTGATCAGTAACTGCTCACGTGGCATGCTGCTAATCCTAGCTAGGCAGCCACGCAGCACTCAGCTGTTTGGCACATGGTCTGCAGAGTTCACGGACACCAGTACTACGTCTGTAACCATATATGCTGAGAACTTCATCGTGCTCGTTATCATGTTCTAGGCCTTCATGACTGCTGCTTACCAGAACCCATGAGCATATCCATGCCACCTGCTGTCACTAGCTTGATGTGCTTGTTTATTTCCTATTGTTTTAAAATGCAATTGTAGTTAGAGAATAGTTCAAGTGATCTCTTATCAGACCAACATCTGTTGGTGAGAATATATAAACTCTTGGACCGCACAGGGCCATTCCTCAGACATGTAGCATAGCAAGTCAGAAATATATAAACTGAGCAAATGTAATAGTTGTCATAGAGGTTTCCAAACCATGAGTGGCAAGGTGGTCCCAATGTAGGACTTTCTGGAACATCTCGCTGTAACCTCTACTTTGGTGAAAAAGGGTAACTTAATCCTACTTTGTCAAAGCCAGTTTCTTATCATTGCAGTATTTTACATAACTCCATAGTTATCTTTTCTTCAAGACCTTTGTCCCAACTTTTTAGTGGTCCAAATTGTTTGTTTTCCTTATGCACTGTTCCTGAGGCGGGCAAAGTTCTCAAGCCCAAGAGCTGCATATCAACATTTTCGTATTGCAAAGAGCCACATCTCTAGTGTCAAAACTGTGGCCCCAAGGTGGTCTGGTGGGTTCCCCCTGCTACCACAGCCCTGGTGAGGCCCCAGCAACCAAAATGGTAGTTTTGATTCTTTTGCTCCTGAGAACTGCATGGACATGCCCCCAGGCAGCCACTTCTTACTGAGGTACAGGTGCCCAAGAGCTACATGCAGCTCCTGAGCTGCCATTTGCCTGCCTGTACACTATTTTCTTCATCTCAGTGCTAGATTTTTGAGGCACAACTTCCTTTTTTTACAGAACCTGTTTGTTTAACCCTATTGTATTGAATGTATCTTTTCCCCTTTTAATTACTTCAATCACTTGAATCATTCAGTGACTTTTCTTTGTACTGAACTAAGACTGTGATCTGTAATTTCCATGAGCATGTCTTTTAAAGATTGGCATAACCTTTATTTTTCTGATATATGGCTGACGTGTGTAATGGAGCCAGTTCATTAGGTGTTCTCAGAACTCTCAAATACCACCTGGTCATGGGAACTTTTTGGTATAAAAATAACAACTTTTATACAGGTATTCCTTCAGCAAAACCATGCTGTCATTCATACTGTGTTATGAGTAGACTGCATAAGGATACTTGCACCAGAGGAGAAATACAAGGTGCTAAAGGCCCTGTCAGTGTTGTAAACTTATCTTTAATTTCAACTGGCACCATACAATCTATTGGGGATTGTAGCAGCTGAATTACTTTGCCCCAAATGAACAATCTGAATGCTGCTCTTATAAACAAAGAAGGTGTCTTAAAAAGGGTAGCACCACATCTAACCCCAACATGAAACTGACTTATCAAAGGGTTTTTAAAGTTTTTCCCATAAAAAGTTTTCCCAATAAAAGTTTCATTCCCCACAAATTCTATAGTACTAAGTAGGATAGCCCTAGGTGGTGGTATTGTACAGTTAGATGCTCAGCTCTTTAAACCTTGCTAAGTTTTTTGCCTTGCCCACATCCTGTGAGTTATATTAATTACATATGTGGAAAGTGATCCCTCTTTGCAGTTTTAAACTTGACACCACTTATTTTCATGTCTGCATTTGTGTTGTGATGGGGAGCTACAGTTCTTCCTTGGTGAAGCAGCCATCTTATTTGATCTATATTTTAATAGAGGACATGCAGGGAGCTCTAAAATGGCTATTAAAGGGCTGCTAGAGGCTCTCGCACAACCTGCTTTTCAGGGGGAAAGGAGTTCTCCATGCTGGTTTTCCCTAACCCACAGGGAACCAACGTGGGCTTCCCCTCCCCAGACCCAGAATTTGTGTGAAGGAGCCTTATGATGCAAAAGAACAAACACCACCCAACTTGGAGAAGCTTGATTCTTCAAGTTGGTTACACTCATGTGTTTGAAATGCTGGAAACACAGATGCTGACTAGTTCATGACTTGTAACAAGGTGAAGCAGAACTGAATGCAAGGGCAAGACTTCATTGGATCTTTGTAGGTGAAAAACAGTGATGGTACGGCAAGGATTTGTGCACAGTGACTGAGTTTCACAGGATCTAGTATTGACAGAAGAGCTGATATGTAACTTTGTGGTTGAGTTAGTGAGCTTTTTTGTTTCACAATGTTGGCACTAGAAACACTGTCATTGCCTCAAAATCCTTTTTGGCTAGGTCAGAATGTTTGTTGACAAAAACATAAGGAAACTTCAAGTGTCAAACCTGGAGGTTAAACATGATAGTTGGAGGAGAGAGGAGACCAACTAGATGTAAAGCAGAAATCTGATACCATAAGGGAAGTTTTTTCAGTAGGGTATGAATCTGTGGTGTGTGTGACATGCACATAATGGACTAGATGAGACCAAATGACGTGTGTATTGAAAGAAATCCACAGTCACCTAATGTTAGAATGAATTTGAGTAATGCTTCCAGATTGGTTATTAAGTGTCTGGAGTTGAGGCCTGTTTGAAGCAAAGACAAGCTTGACTCCAGTGTAACTCTGATTAGAAGAATGATTGGAGAAATGTGTGTAGGAAATTGCTTGAAAGATTGCAAGTAGTTAATGGGTCCTAAGTTGGATTGGGAGGCTGTCTCAAGTGGCATTGCACAGGAGCTTGTTTTGGGAATAGTGCAAATCTGCATTTTTATTAATGATTTGAAGGAATAGAGTATACTGTGAAACTTGACCCCAGATTGGGATGGACTTAAAAAAATAAGGTGTTACACAGGGCAGAAATGAAAAGGCATGAATACAAAATGGAGGATAACTGCATGGCAGTACCAGGGACCTGTGTTTACTGCATTTTTCCCCATTGGTGGCAATGGGGGAAAAGGCTTACCAACTGAACTTGATTCAGCAGTTACTTCTGCAAAAAGATTTATGCCATCTTTAGCTGCTTCAGCAGAAACATTGTATGCTAGACAAGGGAAATTGTATTGCTGCTCGGCTCTGGCTAGGTCCTAGCTGGAGTACTGCATTCAGTTTTGGGCACCCCATTTTTAAGGAGAACGTAGAAAAGTTGAAGAGAGTGCAGAGGACAGAAATGAAAATAAAAGGTTTTGAACACAAGTGGAATGAAGAGAAGCTGAAGGATTTAGGTATGATTAGCTTGGAGAAAAGACTAATGGAGTCAGGGGCGTAGCTATCATTGGACAAACAGGGACATTCATCCCCGGGGCCCATACTGACTGGGGACCCAATATCCAAAGGTAGCTAAGCCACCCTTCTCCCCCCCCTTTTTTTTTAAATTGCCACCTGAGCTGACTTGGGGCCCTTCCAGCTGATGCGTGGGCCCCCTCCCTGCCTGTGGTTGCAACATTGTCAGATGCAATGTTGCAACTGCGGGAGGGACCCCATGCAGCACTGGTAGCAATGCAGCCCTGCAACATGTATTTTTCAAAAGCACCTTCTTTTAGAGGGAAGGTATGGCCACCCTAGCGTGTCAGGTCACACTCGGAAGCCTTGCAGCTCAGCTTGCCCCACTGGTGCCACGTCACAAAGGAGGAGTTCTCCCCACCAGTCCGGACCCGGTCCGGTTTGAGGGAGGCCCAGCCCGAGCAGCAAGGTGCTCGCCGGCGACTCCACTCAATAACTAAGAACGAATTACCAAGAGAATTTGATTAATTTGAAAACTGACTTAGTATCCAGTAGTGATAAAAAAGACAATGTTGGGAGTTATTTGGAAAGGGATAGAAAATATTAATTTATGCTGCTAGCCAAAAAAGGCTTGGAGAAGCTCAATAAATAAAGTTATATAACCAAATAGAAAATATACATAAAATCCCCCAACCCAAATGCTATATATATGCCTGCCCACCCATTCCCACAGCTTTGCCTCTTACACTGGAGAAATCCTAGTTCCCATCCCACCAAACCCCACTTTCAACCAATTCCTGAACATATTTAATATTACTATTATTATTAGCAAATATTTATATAGCGCCAACAATGTACCTGGCACTTTACAAAGTAATTGAATAGACATGGTCCTTGCCCTAGGGCTTACAATCTGATAGACTGGGGGGAGAGGCAAAGGAAGGGGAACAGAGGGAGAGAAGGAGTGTAACATTCACTAGGATGAGAGGTCCCAGGTGCACGCGCTTGGCTTGGTTACATCGAGAATGATGGCTGGTTGGTCTATGTGGTGAGGATATGAG
>QEPC01009912.1:2723920-2736523 GCA_003113815.1 Sphenodon punctatus | reverse complement strand
GGGGGGGGAACCCCCCCCCCCAAAAAAACCCCCAAGCAGATAAAAACATGGAAATTCAAAGATAAGGCGCACACCTTAAGTTACATGTAGTATGTAAAGACATTGTGCACTGTCAGATTTTGTACTTACAATTTAGACACAAGCCACATAGGTCGTTCTACAATTTCAAGGAAAAAAACAATTCGTCTCTAGGATATGGAAATGCCAAAGCTGGGGACAGAAGGTCACCTGCATCTTAATTGCCATGCCATCCAATCAGAAATGCCCTTCAGTGACAGTGTAGTCCCTGCCTAACTTGTAATCAAGATTGCCATCACTCTTACTAGTGAAGTATTCTTACAGTTCCAGGACTGAGGTATTCAGTTCCTGCAACAAGCACATATTCTAACAATCCTGTTGTGTCTGGCGTTATCGTTCCATACCCCAATTCAATTGTTACTAATTGTTTTAATGAATTTTATATTGTGTTTGTATATTTATATTGTTAGCTTCCCTGAGCTGCCTGTAGCAGGAGGGGTGGGATAATTCTTAAAATAAATATTCTCTGACTCTGAACTCCCCCTTGGGTATCCCCTGCAACAGTTTTAGCTGGGAAATAGGCAGTGGCTGTATTATAGGGAATAGGTTGATGTTGGGTCTGGGGGTGGAGGTGTAAGAGTACGTGAGCTGACACTGGTGGTGAACTGCTTTTCAATATCCTTCAGCCCCAGTATCCTCCTTTTTTGTAGGTGCAGAATACCGTGTCTTGTCATCTCTAAGTGAGAACTTTACTGTTCTGCAAATAACGTTTTGTGAGCAACATGTTACCTAAGTAATGGGTATCCAAAAGCAATAACTGTCACTGTGCAATATGTAACATTATACAGCAATTAAGGCACAGGTGACCCTCTTCTGTCTCCAGCTTTGATCTTTCCATATACTAGAAAGGAACTGGTGTTTGCATGAAAGCGTAAGACAACCTGTGTGTGGCTTGTGTCTAACTTGTAAGCAAGTACAAAATCTGACATACAATGTCTTTTACTAGTTACATACTGCATGTAACTTAAGGTGTGCACCTTATCTTTGAATGTCCAAGTTTTTATCTGCTTGTTTGTGGGAGTTTTCCTAACCCTGAAAGGGTTTTTGATAGAATTTCCATGGTTTTTTAAAAGGACTTCTAAACCATGCTGACAATGCATTTTGCTGCTGCATTATGCTGAAATGATATATAATCATCAGTAGGGATGATTTATTTTGAAAGAAACTCATTTTTGTTCCATGCTTCCCTTGTTAAGCAGAGTACCTTCTTAATTCATATTGGTTGTGTGTTTTGTTTTGGCGTTTGTTAGTATTTGAGAGCAGGGGGGCTAGGAGCTAGAACTCCTGCCTTCTCTGGGAGGGGAGAAGTGGCCTAGTGTGTGAGAGTAGGGGGACTGGGAGCCATGATGCCAGGGTTCTTTGGGTGGTGAGTGGGTTAGAGCAGGGGGGAGGAGGTCTGGGAGACAAGATTCCTGGGTTCTCTGAGAGGGGGATAGGTGGATTACAACAGTGAGGCTGAGAGCCAGGACTTCAGGGTTTTCTGGGAGGGAAGTGGGTTAGAGCAAGAGGAGGGGGCTTGGAACGCCAGGGTTCTCTGGGAGAAGAGCAAGTGCTAGTGGGTTAGAGCAGGGGGCTGGGAGCCAGGGAGGGAAGTGGGGGCTAGTTGGTTCAAGCAGGGGCGCTGGGAGCTAGGACTCCAAGGTTTTCTGGGAGAGGAGTGGGAGGAGCACTTTAAATCTTGCATTTTGTCATTCAATCCCTTCCGTATTGTCACCTATTTGTCATTTAACTTACTCCAGGCCTATTCCCATTGTCCTTCCATTGGTATTCCCTCTTGTCCTCACCTAGCCATATTGAGTCCTCTTGTAATTACACCTCCTAGAAATTTCCCCTTGGTTCCAGTGCTGCTCATATGCACCTTAAAAGTATGTTACATATAAAGCTCCCTCAATTATAGCTTTATTGGCAGAGGAATTGACAGGCTTTTCCTTGTGTTCAAGCCCCTCCACCCAGGGTGCACATACAGTCAGTTCTCCCTCTCCAACACACACGCATTCAGTCCCCTCCCCCTCCAGCACACATGCACATGCACGCATTCAGTTCCCCCTGTGGAGGGAGAGGATAAGTGGTCAGCCCTCATAAGCAGAATATACTAGTGAAAGTGTTCCCTTAATATCTTATATATGCCTCTTTTCCTGCCCTTTTCAATTGACAGAATCACAAACCTGGCTAGGGTTTTAGGTTGTGATGTTCTAACTGGATGTACCAGAGGCTGGAGAACCAATTAAATCAGTGGGGCTCAATTAGTGAAAGGGTCAATATACAGAAACTCTTCTGCAGAACTGGAGGCTTACCTAGTAATTTGGCATACGTAAAAGTGAAGATAATGTTTTTTCAGATAATTGGTCATTTACAATCTGCAAAAAATTTCTTTCCTTGCCTCAGTAAATACTTAATATTTTCTATTCTAGACTTGTACGTATGAAGATCACAAAATATGCTGTAGTTAATTTGATATCCTATTATGAAAAGATACCTTAAAGGATTCAAAGTACAGCTGATAAAATAAATGCGAAAGTAAATTTGGCTAAGCAGTGCACTAGCACTCTTTTCATGATGATAGTGTGTCAGGCGTGGAAGACCTTTTCCCTCTCAGGGGCCACTTTGAAAATTAGTACAAGCACCAAGAGCTGCATAGAACTTGAGGGCTGGGGTGTTCACGGGTTGTACTCGGGAAGGAGAGGGTATGGATAATGGTCCTGTGCCATAAATCTGTCCCTATCCTTCAGTGCATGGCCTCATCTCTGCTTTCTTACCCCCAGCTGAGTCTCAGTGCTTGTGGGTAGGAACTAGATCTGGGATCTGGCCCTTAGAACTGGAAAGGGACCAAATAAATTCCAGAGATTCCCCACTCCTGGCATACATAAATGCTGACTCAGCTGTATTGGCTTTCTGTGTTGTTAGGGAGAGCTGGTGAAGTCACTCTGCAGGCAATACCGATCCTCACAAGGCCCCCAGTTTTAAGTGTTAATTTTAATGTCATCACTGTGTAAGCAGTAATAAAATATGATACACTGAACCATCTTAGCACTAATGCATGCAAGTATTTGTGCACAATTTTGTAAAGCCATAGCTATGATTTCTGCTACAAGTAGTTTAGCTGCTAGTGGGACAGTTTTTGGTAATAAGCATTACTAGGATGCCTGCTATTTTAACAAAATATACTACTTGCGTTCTATTGTCTTGCTTTGTACTTTTCCTTGTATTCGTATTACTGATGACATCTAGAACTGTGCTTGATGAAAAATCTGTCCACGGTTATAAGAAATGAATGTAGCTTGCTAGTTCTTTTATCCTTCCTTTTGGGATGTATATAATCTAGTTTGCAAGTTTTAGGATGTTTTTTTTTAAAGTGAGGGCTTACAAATGAATTGTTGGGAACCCCTTATATTGTGAAGAGTTACTGTTCTAAAGATGTGAGACAAAACTATTAAACATCCTGTTAAAAGTTTCCCTAGAGTACTGATGTATTTCTTGATACAGATGGTTTATGTTTGAATTATTTGCAAGAATTCAGCACCTTGTGTTGAGTTTGTGAATAATTATTTATTTTGGGACTATGCCTGCCAAGCTATGCCTGAATTAATATCTGCTATTGTATTTTCTGAGTTGTCTGGGACACAAAAGAGGCTCTTAAGGCACATGCACACCTGCCACCTCCGGCCATCCCCTGTGAGCTTGAAAGATTGCGCTCCAGGGTTGTGGCCATATTTTTCAATCTGGTATGCTGGGACTAAATTTCCTAGCATGCCAGACTGGGAACATGGCGACTCCTGTGTGTGCATCTTTCAGGCTCACAGTGGATGGCTGCCAGCAGTGGCAGCAATAGCATAGGAAAGGCGGACGACTGGACGGAGAAGGAGGCAGGTAGACCAGTGAGACAGGCAGCTGCAGGGGGAGGCAGTGTTAATTCTCTCCCCCCCCCCCCCCCAGCCACAATGCTGTCTAGGGGCTTGATTGGGCAGCAGTCCAGAGCGTAGCCTTTGTTCTAACTGCATTTGCGGGACATAAGGTGAAATGAGCATTCTATCCCTTCAAGGAAGTTTTAAAGAATAAAAAATGGGGTGAACCACTGCCGGGATGTGCGCAAAACAATGCCAATCCCCACAACCTCGAATTATCTGAAACCAGTGCAGCCCCTTTCACAGAACATTTAAACAGCTGCCCTTATCAGCTGTCTTGGTCGCCAACACCTGAAAAACTGCTGCTCAGTATGAAATTTTGAGCAGGAATATCTGTCATTTTCCATCCGATTTGGCTGAAATTCAGATAGCTCTAGCCTCCCACCCAGGTGATCCTCCACGACAAAAGATAGCGCAACGCATCACAATTTAAAAAGGGATAGGATATTCATGCTATATAATGGACACTGTGCCTTAATATTCAGGCACTCTTGTGCTTGTATAATAAACATATTTACAGTACAACCCCTCCCCATTCCATACCTTCCCCCTCATGGAAGGGTCATAGTTATTCAACATCCCTCTTCACTCTTCATTCCACACCAAAACAAAAATACAAATTGCATATTAAAACAACCCTATTATCTCTGACAGGGGAACTCAACAACCCAAACCACCCTATTCACAGAGGGGCTCTCACATTTCCCTCCCTTACTACTTTAAAAATAATAATAATAATAATAATAATATAATAATAATAAATCCTAATTAAAAAATGTAGTGCTTGGCCTGACAAACTACAGTAAGCCCAGCAGCAGCTGCTCCTGTCACTCAATGGCCACCTAACAGCTTGGTGACCTTGGGTGCTTCAGACCTTAACAGCTCCCTGCGGTGGCTGCTGTATGGCTCAAGGTGGCTTACAAAATAAGAATTTATAAAACACATAATGTAAAAGCCCTCAGCCCCACCCAATCCCTATGAAACTGTTAAGAAGGGCAGTTAGCCCCGCCTCCCAGCAGTAGAGTAGAAACAACAATTGGCAGCAAATGCTGTTTGGGTCAGAAATGACGTGTTAGTTACCTCTGCTGTGATGCAGAAATTTACCAGGTTTTTGCCACATTTGTTCCTTTTCTGAATGCCCATTGGTAGGTACTTTGGTACATGCCGGCATGTTTGGTACATTAAGAAGGCAGGCAAAGTATACTCAAATCACCAGATACAGCAGGCACAATGTCCTCCTACTCCTCCCATTTCCCCTCCCCCCGACTGGGAGAAGAGCACTTGGTGGTGAAAACGGCATGGGAGCAGGAGCCAGGAAAGTGAAGACACTGGGACACGTACTGGAAAACAACAGAGGTTGTGAAAAATTGCCACGTGCAATCCTGAAAGCAACAGAATTGTGAAATGTGTCCCCAGATCAGAAAATTCTAAAACCGCAACGTTCCTGACATGACAGGATTTCCCATTGATTTGGGAACAGCTGTCTTTGATTCAGCATTACCAGTCACAGGTGAGGCTTGCATCTATAATATGTAAATCCTATGGTGTGACCATTGTGTGCAGTTCTGGTCATCTCATCTCAAAAGCTATAGTAGAACAGGAAAAGGTGCAGAGAATGGTAACAAATGTTCAAAGATATGGAAGTGCTTCTTTAGGAGAAGAAACTCTTTAAGTTAAGGCTCCTTTGCTTGGAGTAGAGACTGAGAGGGGATACGATAGATGTTTATAAAATCAGAGGTTGTGTGGAACAAGAAAATAGGGAGCTTTTTACCTGCAAAAAAGTAGAACTTGGGGATACTCCGTGAAACTGGCAACAGATTTAAAACAAAGTACTCTTTCACTCTGTGCACAATTAGCTTGTAGATGCGGTTATCAGAAGATGTTGTGAAGGCCAGTAGGCTAGCATAGCTGGTTTAAACAAGGACTGGATAAATTCTTGAATAGGTCCATAAATGACTATTGGAGGTTACATCCCCCAACCTGCTTGACTGTCAGGAGTTGGGAATGAACAGCAGCGAGTGAATCACCCCATTGTCACTTGTTGTGTACTTCTCTGAAGCCATTGATTGGATACTGGGCTTGATAGACTATTGGTCTGATCCAGTATAGCATGCCTTATGTTCTCTGTCACTGGAGGTCTTTTTAAGAAGACTCAATGAACATCTGTCTGGGATGATTAAATGTAGTGTTTAATGCTGTGTAGCTTTTTTCACTTAGCTACACAACAATTTAGCATGAATTAACTAATGTGACTTGGCTAACATGTTTAAAATCATACTATGTCAGAGGTTCCCACCCCTTTTTTTGGGGGGGAGACTCCAGCACATTAGTGCTTCAGCAATGTTTTGATGGCATACCCATGCTTACCTATGAGTATACACTAGAGCCATGCACTTTAAACTGAATATAATACCCAAACCCTTCTTGCATATGAGAAAAAATGAAATGGATATCAATTGGCTATTGTCCATTACACCTGTATTAAATAAATACTATTTGAAATATCTGATACACTGCAGCTGTTACCCTTATGGCTTACTGAGCAACTTGTGATCACTTTTTTGGGTTTGAATACAGAAGAATTGGCAGGTGAAAATTGTCTTGCACTAGGTTAACTAAATATTTTTGCTATAGGTGATCAGTACTGAGAAAGTAAATTTGGATGTTTAAAGTATGTGACTTCAGTTCCTTTGTGCCAGGGGAGGGTGCAGGCTGAGAAATTTCATCTTACTTGCTTTTTTTAAAAAAAATCCTTTTTGGAGACAAGTTCCATTTTGGAATTTACATTCTTTGCATTGTGGCTTAGGTGCAGTGACAGTTTCTCAACAGATCATCTTTTTACTCTTAAAAAGCTCTCTTGCTTTCTTAAAATTTGGGTCGGCAATTGTGGTTTTTGCTCCTTGATCAACTGTTCACATTTTAAAGGCAGAAAACCCTTACAAATGGATTATCGGGATGGATGCCAACATTAAGGGATAATACTTATCCAAGCATCAACTTGGACCTTCAGAATTTTTAGCTGCAGCAAACATTACACATGATGTTTTAATTTTGGTATTGGCTTTACTATGAAGTGCCAGGACTTTAGGCTGCCAGTCCTATGGAGAAAACATTTTGCTATAAATGCTATTTTTCTGAAGGTAACTGCCTTTTTATTTGATGTTTTAGGGGACAGAACTGTTGGACACAAGATCAGAATCCTAGAGACAGCTGACCCTATTGATTTTAAGATGCTTAGCTTGGCTTTAGTAGGAAAAATTCTTTTTTTCCCTGTGGTGAATAAAAGATCCAGATCCAATTTTGAACATACTACAATGTCTAAGTCCTTGGGAGTTACGGTGGCAGGGGGAAGGGGGGAGACTTAGTGCAGAAAATGTTTGGAGGAAATTGGAGAACAGGAATCCAGTTGTTTTTTGGTTTTTTAACCAGGGGGCCAAGGTGGGCTGCCACCAGCACTTCTCCACCCTTATGTGATGAGAGAACTGTGCCCCATCAGTGTTGCAAAACCTAGAAGAAGTTGTTGCTAGCTGTCCCTCCTCCCCCATGCTTGGGCTTAGAACTATTGTTGAGTTACCCCATGTCACAATTACATTGTCATGAAACCCCACCTCCCACTAAACAAGCTTGTTCATTGTAGCATATAGGAGCTATTCTTGAGCCTAGAACTGACTCTTATTCCAACCTTTAACAGGCAGTAAGGTTTTTTCCTTCTTCCTCGGACCACAAGTAACTTCAGCAGATGTCTTGCCACCATAAAATTAACAGCTCTATGTATGTCTTGGATTATGCTGTGTTTCAGAAATTACTTTGATAGGTGTGCACTTAATACTGGCATCCTCCCTAAAGAAGCTGTAATTTAGTTTTCCGATCTTAATCCTTTTTTAGTTTTACTATTTAACCAATAATTGGTCCACTAAATTGCTTGGATATTTTCTCTAATGTACTTGATATAGACATTTACATATTTTTATTTATTATTTTTATCCTGTCTCTTTTGCTCACAGCAGCTCGAGGCAGCTAACTATCAATAAAATAAAATATAAATACAATAAATATATTTAAACACTAATAAAACTATACTATTAAACTGGGGTTAAAGCAAACCCTACCACCCTTCACCTGTCTCTCTCACTAAATGTCTGGTGGAACAGCCAGGTCTTGCATTTTCATCAAAAGAGGGAAGGGCCAGGGCCAGTCGGGCCTCTGCTGGAAGAGAGTTCCACAGCATGGGTGTGGCCACCGAGAACACCCTCTCTAGAGTCTCCCTCCAGGATAGCCGGGGGACCTCCAGGAAGGCGACCCCAGTCGACCACAAGGGCCACTCCAGGGCCCAAGAAGTGAGGCAGTCCTGCAGGTAGGCTGGGCCTAAACCAGCACCCTGAATCGGGCCCAGAATACTATAGGTACACTGGTGCTCTGCTCTCTGCACTGGCTAACATGCTCAGGGTGACCTGCTCCTGCAAGGAGGCGGACCTCCACATTCCGCATCAGCTGAAGTCTCCGGACCATCACCAGGGGCAGCCCCACGCAAAGCGTATTATAGTAGTCTAGTCCTGAGGCTACGAAGGCATGGATGATAGTGGCCAGGTCGGAGAGATACGACCGAAGTCGCTGCACAGCCTCCACCTGGACATCCAGGCAGAGCCAGCAGTCGAGGAGTACTCACAGACTACGAACCCAGGGAACCAGTGGGGGACAGACCCCATCAATGACAGGAGACGTCTCACCACCACCTTACCCACCAACATCATCTCCGTCCTGTCGGGACCCAGCCCCAGTCAGCTCACCCTCCTCCAGTCACCCACAGCTGCCATCAGGTAAGCACCAAGACTGCTGGGTCTGGGTTGGATGAAAAAGAGAAGGAAAAAAGAGGCGCGTAGTTGCTTCAAAAGCTACATAATGCTGGTTGCTTGTTTTTATTAATCCCAGAAATTTCCAGGTGAGGGCTGAGAAGATTTCTAGGACTTGGTGGCTGCTGCCAGCCAGGAGCCTAGCAGAAAGCTAGAGACTGCTTCCTGCTAGGCTCAGAGCTAGAGGCAGCTCCAGCTTTCTAAGTTCTGTTCTAGAATCCTGCTCTTCTCCAGGCACATATGTGGAAAGGGGTGGGGGGGAGAGGAGAGGAGGAACAGCAGCAAGAATTCTTTAAGGCTCACCTCCTTCCCATTTTTATATCGTGAGGTGAATGCAGCATGGGAGGGAGTGTGTCCCCATACCACCTTCTGATGGCTGAGCAGTTGTAGCCTTCAGTGCTCCACCGTGAACAACCTCCCCTCCTCTTCAAGAGGGCTGAGAAAGGCTTTTGATAGTTTGTGAGAATACTTTAGTACCTGGGTACGTGTACGAACAAGACCCAGGATAAAGTGCTGTTTTTGCCATTAGTTCCCATTTACCCAAATAGTTAGGAACACCTCCTTTTGCTGGGAAAACTAATTTGCATTGCAACTTTGCGACTTGGTTAATTTACATAACTTCTGTTGCAGGAATGGAAAACATCTTTTCAAAATACACAGGGTCCTGACCATATATACATTTTTTGATCATCAGAATTGTAGGCCTAAAACCTTGATTACTTTGGTGCAAGGATTTTAAGGGGGCAAATGCTGACTTTTATCTAGCTAAGTTTGCTTTTTGGTTCAAACTGTGGAAACTCACTTTTTATTACAAAGTGATTGTCTCATGATAGACTCTTTTGGTTGGCTTGCAAATGCTAGCCAGATATTAGCTGCTTATGGCAAGGTAGCTGTTCTCTGAGAGGCCTTTAGAAAAATGTCATGGTGTTACCTTGTACACTTTATGCTAAACTCAAATTAAGGGGGTTTGAAGGACTTTAAAGGATTAACTTAATTTAAAGCTACCAGAGTTACAAGTGGCAGAGTGCTTTTTTCGGTCTTTTCCAGTTAGCCATAAAATGACTTGTGTGGTTATGGTGCTAGCAGTCATCTGATTGAACAGCCATTAATTCCAGACAAAGGAGAGCAGAAAGTTGTATGTCTTGACCAGAAGGAGCAGCTACTCTATTCAGGCTCTGGAACCTAGTGACAAAGCATCCATTGAAGCAGAAAACTGACCCACTTATTGCTAACAGAGTTGTAGATTCATATTGGCACTCTTAAGTTTCAAGATAGAGTACCTTTTAAAAAAATAAAAGATGTGCTACTGGATTCTGAGCAAAAGCAGTGCACCTGTTCGTATTTCATGCTAAACAAACTGATAGGTGTTTAAAAATTGAAGCTAGAATCCTCCAACCTTCTTGTCAGAAGTCCATTTTGAAATGCTGGGAGAGTAAACATATTTTAAAAAATCCATTAACATGGCATGGAGGGGACTATAATGGTTACATTCTTGCAAACAAAGGAGGTAATGGACATTTAGAATCAGTAGACTACAGTGTCTCCCCTAATAAACCGTAGTTCTGACAAGTGTCTAACCTTTTGCCATGAGGTGCTATGGACATACTGCATTTCCTAGCAGTTTTTAAAATGCAGCTAAATGGGTGATATCACTGGATAGCCTGGGATCTTCCTTTTCCTGAGTATTCTTGTTTTAGTTGGTTCTAAACATTTGAACAAGGAATTTCTTTTCATTTCTGTAACTTACTGGTAGAAAATAATGGCTTTGGTTCTCATGCAGGAGTGAAGAGAAACAGGACATGTAAGGAGTGATCACCCTTCTGTTGCTCATTCCCAACTTTTGGCAGTGAGAAACCTAGGAACACCCTCGGCCCAAGCTGCTTCTGCTGAACATCCTGACTAATAGCCATTGAAGATGCTGTCCTTCATTAATTTTATCTATCAAAAATTAAATTATGGGACCTTCAGACTGTCTCATGGCAAGGAATTCCATAGGCTAATTGTTAAAGGAAAGTGCTTCCTTTAGGTTTAAATAATCTGCTGCTTGTTGATTTTATTAGTTGCCCATTCTTCCACACTGAACCATCTTGTGTGTATTCGTATTGTCCTTCTTGCTAGTCTCTAAGTGGAAGAGTCCTAATCTTCAGTCTTGTCTCGTATGGAAGCCATTCTATATGCCTGTTCAGCTTTATTGCCTTTTGTGCATTTTTCAAGTTGTGATATCCTTTGGGATACTGGGTGAGAACAGCCCACAATATTCAAGTAGAGGTGTTTATATAGTTAACGGCTTCCTCCTCTCTCAAATGAAATAGACAGAGGGTTAAGATCAAATGTGTTCATTAGTGTAATCTTTTTCAGACTATTTTTCTTGGCTGACTAGCCTGCATTTCTGGCCCAGAATTACTCTGTTCTTCCTGAGGGCGGAGCTGTGCTGGGGGGACTGGGCTTTCCATGCTGCTAGAATCTACAGTGGTCTCCCCTCCCCACAGGTAGGCTGAACTCCATAAGCAAGGGACTGTCCTGAGGGTGGTCGAAGGGCACCGCCAAAGGGCAAAGAGCCGTTGGCGGGCTGTTAGCGGACGGAGGTGGTGGAGGCGGCTGCCAGCACAACTTCACAATTCATCCCAGTTCGCCCTCTGTAACCAACCCAATGGGATGCCTGTGCTCCTCTCCCCCTTCCCTCTCTCCTGCTTCTCCCCCTACTCCTTCCCCCTCTCCTCCTACCCCCTACTAAGCCTTTCATTTCTCTCCACCGTCCCCCCACCTCCTCCTCCCTCCCCCCACCATTTTTTGCCCCCGTCCCTCTGTGCCATGGCCTGTTTTCCGCCAATCCCATTGCCCCCCTTCCCCTAATCTTATCCCTGTCATCCCCCGATCAACTCCCATTCTCCTGTTCCTGCTGGAACTGTCGCTCCTCTGCTAATAAAGCCCCCTATATCCATTACTTTTTCTTCTCTTGCTCCCTTCACCTTCTTGCCCTTACTGAAACCTAGATCTGCCACCCCTGCCATGCTCTCCTTCAGAGGTCTCTCCTTCTCCCACCAGCCCCGCTCCGAAGGCCGGGGTGGTGGCGTAGGCCTCCTCCTCGCCTCTTCCTGCCAGTTCAACCCCTCCCCCCTCTCTCTCCTTCTCCTCCTTTTGAGGCTCACTCTGTATGCCTCTACTCCCCTCTCCACCTCCGTGTTGCTGTCATCTATTGCGCCTCCCCCCGGCTCCCTCTCCTCCTTTCTCCGAGTTCGAGGCCTGGCTCATCCTATTCCTCTCTGATGACATCCCCACGCTCATCCTTGGGGACCTTCAATATTCATGTTGATGCACCCCCTCTGCCTTGCATCGCCCACTTCCTCTCCTTAGCCTCTTGCTTTTAATCTCCACCTCTGGACTAGCTCCCCCACCCACACTGATGGTCACTCTCTTGATCTTGTGTTCTTTAGGAACTGTTCTGTCTCCAATCTCTCCTTCGAGCCCCATCCCATCTCTGACCATTTCCTTGTCTCCTTCAACCTCTCCCACTGCTCCCACTCCTCTTCCTCATCTCCCCGTCCCTTCCACGATCTGCAGGCCATTGTGCCCCAGGACTTTGCCTCCTCCCTCTCTTTCTCCTCCGCCCTCGACTTCCTTGCCCCTTCTCCTCCCGCCCAGCTCGCTCCTGTAACACTTGTCTTTGACTCACCCCCACCATTCGCCATCTCCGCTCCTGTACTCGGGCTGCGGAATGCCTCTGGCGCAAATCCCACTGCCACGCTGACTTCCTCCACTTCAGATTCTGCCTC
>QEPC01009912.1:2694195-2715773 GCA_003113815.1 Sphenodon punctatus | reverse complement strand
CCTAGTCTGGCTTGCAAGTTGGGGGTTCCCCCACCCAAAGTGGCAAAATGGGTAAAACTGGCCTTGGCATTAAGAAGAATAACTGCTCCCAATTCACTTGTAAATCTTGAGTAGTTGAACTCTACACACTTTTCCCCAGAAAAATGTGTGGAGAAAATTTACAGAATTGTTTGCTATATAACTGTAAAATGAATAATTTGAAACAACCCAGATGAGGATAACAAAGTACAACGCTGGAAAATAATTGTCTTGATACATTAAATTGGAATATAGAAGATATTCTTACTCATTAATAAAATACTCAAATTTATTGAAGCAAATGTAAAATCTGTGGCAGATGTACTTTACTGAGGCTTGTGTTCAAAAATCTGATCTTGCAGCTTCTATCTTATTTTCCACTTGTCTGCCGTATTCAAGTAGAAGGATTTGAAAAAAGCAAAATAAAAATATTGTGTTCAGCTAAGAAGCAAAAATGCATTCCTGTATAATGCATGCTGGATGGTGCATCTAAGCGCTGGATGGTGCTTTTAAGATAGCAGTTCTTGAACTCTTTAAACGATGCCTCTTTTGTCTTGTCTGGGGGTATCTGAGGTCTTTCCTCCTCTTTCTCCCCATGACACACGCATACGTACACTTGTCCCGCACCCCCGAAAAGAAGACGGACACTATCATTGTGAGGTAAATAGGCCGCACCAAACTTTATTAGCCCAGTCAGGGAGGAGGGAGCTATGCCCCTCCGGGTCCTGTCAACCTTAACTATTAACTAACTTATCTATAGTAAACTCAAGGGGGTCTGATGTTCCTCATTACCCGAACAGTGCTAACTATAGCTGCTGCAATGTCACGCCTGCCCGGCCGCCCACAGCTGGATCAGGAGGCCATTGCCTACTGTGACCCAAGGAAGGAAGTGAGCCCAGTCAGCGAGGAGCCTGGACCACCCCTGTCCTAGGACCTGCGACCCAGCCCCCCTTCCTGGGTCCTACGTGACGCTGGCCGGGCAAGCTCTAGCATTCACGTGGATCCCATCTCGTAAGGAGATGACCTGTCAGCAGACTATCCTTACCATCTAACTTAACTAACTCGCAGGACCCCTGTGAGGCGACAGTTATCAATCTCCTATATCCTCTTCCACCTGTAGCCAAAATTGAATCAACACTGTGAGGTAGGCGAAAAAAACGACCAGGACCTGAGCCAATTGTTCTGGTAGCCAAAATTCCTTCCCGGCCCTGAACCCAAGTTCAGCAGCCAGTGCTACCCACAGTGTAAAAGGGAGGGTGGGAGGGTGCTCGTTCAATGCTGCCCAGGCACGGAATGGTGGGATCTGCGCCTGGGGTAAGATGGCGGCCGAGAGCNCGTTCATTGGCTTTATATGCTGCATTTAGATCCTCCATAACAGTCAGCATTGTACACATCAGAAGTGGCTGTGGTGCTTGCAGTACCTGTCATTTGGCAAGAGACTAGTAACTTGATTCTAAAATGTAAGCTACTGATGTATGTTACTATTGGAATGTAGGCTTAAATTGGTGACTCCTTCTGGGATTGGGAGAAACCAGATCCTCTTGAGATGACACTTTTTAAAAAAGATTAATGGGAAAACAGTTTAGATCCCTAATGGTTAGCTTATCAGTTGTTTTTTTTTAGTTTTTTTTAAAATCGGTTAAAATATCACCACATTCTGAAATCTAGTTTATGCACAGAGGAGAGATGCAGGTTTCTTCTGCACAGTGTATTAAAACGTATAAATACAATGGTGTCCATACTTTTGAGAGAGTCGAAGGTCTCTTGCTTTGATGGGTCAGTTTGCTGATCACTGTTCTGGTAGGACAGGTTAGTTTGCTTATCGTGGCATCTGTATTGGTGAGCTGATAAGCTGCCTTGTAGCATAAAACACTAGCCAAGCTGTGCGTTCTTGTGTTACCTTAAGGTACTAGCTCTGTGCCATGGGAGTAACTTTGGGCTAACATTTGTGGGGCATGTTGATTCTCAAACTCTGCTCCATATCTCTAGAATTTCATTGTAGGGTAACTTTGGGGGAGGGAGGGGTGAACTCCCATGTTACGTACAGATAAGACTCAGAAATGCAGTGCAACTGCATATATGTCTAAGAGCCAGCATGGTGTAGTGGATAAGATGTTATACTGGACCTGGGAAACCAGGGATTGAATTATGCCCTAGCCATGAACTTGCTTGGTAGCCTTGGGCAAGTAACCTCTCAGCCTCAGGTTTCCCCATCTGTAAAATGGAAATATCGGGGGTGTCTCCATGTGTTCCCCTTGCCCTTATCCATCTTAGATTGTAAGCCTACTGGGCAGGGACCCGTTTCCATTAATAACAATTGTAAAGTGCCAGACACACTGCTGGTGCTATATAAATGCATAAGATTATTACTATTATTATTATTATATTTGCCTTTTGTACTAAACTACCAAATGCAGTAGTCTTAAACAATGAAGCAGTTTAAATTTAATAGATTATATAACTGCTTTCTAAGAAACCAGTGTATAAGTGGTAAATTTAATGGCTTTCCTCTGCTGTGGAAAACTTAAGATTTAGGCTTCGGCATGATGTATAACTGGCCACTTTCAGACACATTGGAACCAGTGTAATTCCTTGACTCCTTTTGTACTAGATAGAAGTTCCTGTCTTACTCCCCATGATAAAATTAGTACTGAAACAATCATATTATATTCTTTGTTAAAAATGTGACCAGCTATTTCCAGTTGTGATGTGTCCAGTATTAAGTACTTTCAGAGTGCTTTCCAAATTGACTTGGAATACATGCCTACATAATGTGCCACATGGACATCTGCAGAAACAAAGTTGTTTGAAGTCTGTTAATTTTACACTGTCCTCAACTAGAAAGTAAACTGTAAACTTGGCTTTTGTTCTGTATTGTACTTGCTCTCTGAGGTTTGTTCAGGCAAAATCTGTAGGCTTTGCTCTCAAGCTTATAGAAATTACCTAGAAAAAAAACCTTTGGTTTAAGAACCCAGTTAAGGCGGCACTCCAAATTGTACTCAAGTGTTAACATACCAGCGATCTTCTTGTGACTAAATCTAATTGCCTCTATTCCATTCTTGTCCTCCTTGACCTCTCTGCTGCCTTCGATACTGTTGACCACTCACTCTTGCTGATTCACTTTACTCCCTTGGCTTCTGTGGCTCTGTCCTTGACTGGTTCTCCTCCTACCTCTATGATTGCTCCTTCAATGTGTGTCTTGCCAACTCCACTTCCTCCTCCCTTCCACTCTTGGTTGGTGTTGGCCCTCTTCTCTTTATCTATACCCTGTCCCTAGGCAAACTCATTGCCTCCCATGGCTTCCAATATCACCTCCATGCTGATGACACTCTTCTCCCTCTCCCTCTCCCTCTCCCTCTCCCTCCATCTATTCAAGCTCGCCTCACCAGCTCTCTCTGACATCTCTACCTGGATGTCTCAACGTCAACTCAAACTCAACATGGCTAAAACTGAACTCCTTATCTCCCCCCCCCCCCATCCTTCCTCTCCCTCTTCCCTGTTAGGGATGTGCGAACACAGTTCGGATGTTCAGAGTTCAGACGTCCGCACAGACCGAGTTCTGTCTGAACAGAACGTCCAAACCGAACTCGAAAACGGCCGAACAGTTCGGTCATATTCGGGTGAGTTTGGATGAGTTTGGGGGCAGGAAAAGCGTGACTTAGGGTGGGAAAAACGTGACTGGAAGGGGGAGGCAGCTGAGGAGCAGACTTCCTGGCACCAGGGGTGGAAACCAGGGGAGGTTACAGGGCCAAATGATACTGAAAAAAAAATCTTCTAATTCGGTATCGGTATTGATAACGCTATTTTCGAATATTCGGCCAAGTTCGGCTGAAGTGAACTCTGCCGAACTGAACAACCGATTCCGAGCTCGGGTTTTGAACCAGATGTCCGAACATCCGAACCGCATTCTGTTTGCACATCCCTATTCCCTGTCGATCCTCACTGATGGAGTCACCATCCTTTCCATCCCCCTAGCCCGTATCTTAGGCTTCATCTTTGACTCACCCCTTTCTTTTAAGCCTACATCGACTCTGTTGCCAAATCCTGTTGCTTCTCCCTCCATAACATTGCTAAGATTCACCTTTTTCTCTCTGTCTCCTCTGCCAAAACCCTTGTTCACGCCCTGGTCATCTCTCACCTCGATTACTGTAACCTCCTTCTCCCTGACCTCCCCCGCTTTCACCTTTCTCCCCTTATCTCCATCCAAAACTCTGCTGCCAGGGTCCTTGCCCATTGCATCGAACATGTGCAGTCCCTCCTCTCCTCTTTTCACTGGCTCCTCCTTCCTGAATGAATCCTGCACAAGCTCCTAGTCTTCACCTATAAAGCTCTTCGCAACCTTGCTCCCCCTACCTCTCTGCGCTAATTTCCCTCCGTACTCCAGTATGTGACGTCCGCTCCTCCTCTNCCTAGTCTGGCTTGCAAGTTGGGGGTTCCCCCACCCAAAGTGGCAAAATGGGTAAAACTGGCCTTGGCATTAAGAAGAATAACTGCTCCCAATTCACTTGTAAATCTTGAGTAGTTGAACTCTACACACTTTTCCCCAGAAAAATGTGTGGAGAAAATTTACAGAATTGTTTGCTATATAACTGTAAAATGAATAATTTGAAACAACCCAGATGAGGATAACAAAGTACAACGCTGGAAAATAATTGTCTTGATACATTAAATTGGAATATAGAAGATATTCTTACTCATTAATAAAATACTCAAATTTATTGAAGCAAATGTAAAATCTGTGGCAGATGTACTTTACTGAGGCTTGTGTTCAAAAATCTGATCTTGCAGCTTCCATCTTATTTTCCACTTGTCTGCCGTATTCAAGTAGAAGGATTTGAAAAAAGCAAAATAAAAATATTGTGTTCAGCTAAGAAGCAAAAATGCATTCCTGTATAATGCATGCTGGATGGTGCATCTAAGCGCTGGATGGTGCTTTAAGATAGCAGTTCTTGAACTCTTTAAACGATGCCTCTTTTGTCTTGTCTGGGGGTATCTGAGGTCTTTCCTCCTCTTTCTCCCCATGACACACGCATACGTACACTTGTCCCGCACCCCCGAAAAGAAGACGGACACTATCATTGTGGGGTAAATAGGCCGCACCAAACTTTTAGCCCAGTCAGGGAGGAGGGAGCTATGCCCCTCCAGGTCCTGTCAACCTTAACTATTAACTAACTTATCTATAGTAAACTTAAGGGGGTCTGATGTTCCTCATTACCCGAACAGTGCTAACTATAGCTGCTGCAATGTCACGCCTGCCCGGCCGCCCACAGCTGGATCAGGAGGCCATTGCCTACTGTGACCCAAGGAAGGAAGTGAGCCCAGTCAGCGAGGAGCCTGGACCACCCCTGTCCTAGGACCTGCGACCCAGCCCCCCTTCCTGGGTCCTACGTGACGCTGGCCGGGCAAGCTCTAGCATTCACGTGGATCCCATCTCGTAAGGAGATGACCTGTCAGCAGACTATCCTTACCATCTAACTTAACTAACTCGCAGGACCCCTGTGAGGCGACAGTTATCAATCTCCTATATCCTCTTCCACCTGTAGCCAAAATTGAATCAACACTGTGAGGTAGGCGAAAAAAACGACCAGGACCTGAGCCAATTGTTCTGGTAGCCAAAATTCCTTCCCGGCCCTGAACCCAAGTTCAGCAGCCAGTGCTACCCACAGTGTAAAAGGGAGGGTGGGAGGGTGCTCGTTCAATGCTGCCCAGGCACGGAATGGTGGGATCTGCGCCTGGGGTAAGATGGCGGCCGAGAGCTCCCGCCTCTCGCTCGAGCTCGCTTTGCGCCGCGTTTCCATTGTGCCATGTGCCCCTGCCCCTATGGGTTTTCTTTCCTCCAATGGCGGGGGTGCGACAATAGCCGCTGCCCCGAGCCACTCCCCGTGCCGAGGAGGGCTGTAGGGGCGATGAACCTTTGCATATATACTCTCTCCCCCACCCTCCCTTGTTTTACTGCATCATTTTGGAAATTTCCGCTAGCTTAGTAGGACTAGAGCTGAGTGTTTGCCAGCTGTGCTCTTTCTTGCACCAGAGGGCTTCCCAGTTTGAGAACCATTGCTTTAAGAGGCCTGGTGTCATGAGGAATACAAAAGTCAAGTTGCTGTGTTAGAAACAGCAGATTTCTAAAGTATTGACCTCTTTCAGACCTTTAGCACATAAAGCCTAGAATTGACATTTTGGGCTGTGTATGAAGTTGGTACCTGTGCCAGACAGTTCTGGTAGAACTTAATAAAAGAGCCCCTTTTGTAATTAAACGTATAATATGGAGGATAGCGATTTTACTCATGAAGTGTTTTCTCATTGGTTTTAATGTGTTTAATCTAAACTGAATAGAGACTACTTAATTTTAAAAAATTGTCTTTTCAGTTTGGATCCTCTAGGACCCGTGCTAACTGCTGGGGAATGCTTGCTTTATCTCCCTTCCCCCCCCCCCAAATGTTCCTCCCTACTTGTTTGAGGAATGGAGACTGTGAGGCCCTTCCTGTTTTATGCTATTTGAGTGTTTGTCCTAAAAGGGATATGGGTGGAGTAGAAGAAGGTGCTTGGAGATGCTTTTCTGATATGCAGCCTGTCACAGCTCTGTTCCTGATTGATTCTCAAAACATTTTTAGTGAAGAGGTCATAGCTTTTCATGCTGCTACATGCTAAAGAATTAAATAAATTTGATTTTTCCCCTTTAATATGCATATGGTTAACTGTGACTCTTCCTACTTTTAATGCTATTATAATTGCTAGGCTAAAATTACTCAAATGTAAGGGAAAAAATGGGTAGAAATTGATTTAGGCTCAAGTACCTGTCTAAAACTTCCCACATATACATTTCATTTCTTAAGCAGAGAATTTTGGGGGGCCTCCCCACTTTGTGGGGCCCATAGCTTAAACCTGAGCATTTTGATTTAAAACTGTGCTCTTTACACAATTACTGAGGAATCAGATTCTTCAGATAACTTTTGATCTGTGGGAGAACTGAAAACCTATGAACATTTTCTTTTTTAAAACAAACACAAAAAAACCCTGCTTAGTTTTTTTAAATCATCTGCCCCCCAAAAATAGCCACACAACAACCATAACATGGAAGCCCTGGTGCCTGGTTTACATTATTATTATTATTATTATTATTATTATTATTAACAAACATTTATATAGCGCCAGCAGTGTACCTGGCACTTTACAAAGTAATAAAATAGACACGGTCCCTGCCCCTAGGGCTTACAATCTGAGAGACAGGAGCTGGGGGAGAGACTTAGGAAGGGGAACAGAGGGAGAGACAAGGGGTCTAACATTCATGAAGATGCGAGGTCTCAAGTGCACGTACTTGGCTTGGTTACGATGAGAATGACAGCAGGCAGGTCCATGTTGCAAGGATAAGGGTAAACCGATCGTAGGTATAGGAATAGTGGCTCAGCAGGATAAAGAGTCAGACAGAGCAGAGCGAAAGAGGTGAGTTTTAAGGAGAGATTTGAAGGTATGAAGGGAGGGGGCAAGGCGGATGTGGACAGGGAGGGAGTTCCAGGCATGGGGGGCAGCAAGTGAGAAGGGACGAAGGCGCTTAGGGGAGCAGGGAAGGCGTGGAAGGGTGAGAGAAGGGACAGAGGAGGAGCGAAGTGCACGGGCTGGAGTATGGAGGGCGATAAGTGCAGAGAGGTAGGGGGGAGCGAGGTTGTGAAGAGCTTTATAGGTGAAGACTAGGAGCTTGTGCAGGATTCGTTCAGGAAGGGGAAGCCAGTGAAGCGAAGAGAGGAGGGGCTGCACATGGTCGAAGCGACTGGCGAGGTAGATGATCCTGGCAGCAGAGTTTTGGACAGAGATGAGGGGAGAAAGGTGAGACCGGGGAAGGCCAGTGAGAAGGAGGTTACAGTAATCGAGGCGAGAGATGACACTAGAACTCTTGTGCTGAATTTTCTGAATCACATGCAGGCATCAAGTTAAAAAGAAAGTACCTAATCTTGTAGCAGACTCTATTTGAAGAGACCATTTATGAAAAACTGTTTCCCACAATAACTGCATGTATGAATAGATTTAAACAAACTTTAAAAAGAAAAATCTCCAAGCATATGTTAAAAGATCAGAAACAACAAATCCCTGATTGCTTTGTATAATCCAGTTGTATTATTGAATCATCAAATTCTTCCCTAGGAACTTAATGAACTCATTCATTTAAATTATCTTTAATATTGTAGAACTTGGATTTTAGGAAATGGATCCAAATTTGCTCTAGTAAAATAAGCAGATGAAGACACAAGCTGTATTTGACTGGATATTTCTCTGATCTGCACATGAACTGGTCCATATGGCCACTTTCCTCCTCCAAATTCTACTACACTACTGACAAATCAGCCAACTAATGAACAATTGACAGATACAGATAACGTTTGGGTTTTATTCTATCCTTTTCCACTATTCATGTTTTTTCAAAATAGGGGCAGACTTTCTAGTTTTCTCAGCTGTTTTGTATATTGTAGGTGCTGTCATATTTCACATGGATGATTGATAGTAAAAAAAATTAATCAACAATAACAGGAAAGAGAACTGCTGAAAGCCAGAGTCTAATCTTGCAGAAGAGTAAATATTGCATGAGTGATACCATTTAGATTGGGTTGATGTTGGTGTAAAACCTTTTTCTGGCCTGTAGGCTTTTGTAAGGACATAATTTGATTTTTTCATAAACTACTACAGTAGCAGAAAAATACTGGACTTTGATTTCATGAAAAAACTTGAATATGACTCTTTAGAACTGATCTGGAGTGGAGGTTAAATTCAGACAGTTAACAATCTTATCTATTGTATTACAACCAGTTCTCTATATACTGCAAAAAGACACGCATTTTTCCCTTGCCCCTCTGATTTGTGTAAGAGGAAATGTCCTACCGCAGATCCCCAAACCATTAAATACTTTCTGAACACTGTTCCATTTCTTCCAAATAGAAGGTGTCTGCTAATTTTCATGCATTTTTACTTCATTTAAAAAAAAAACCCACACCAAAGCCAACACAACTGAGTGGGGATAAACTGTTAATTGTTTGGACCATGATACTCATAAAGATTGTAGTTCTCTTACAGGATAACTCATTTTGACTTCTCTAGTTACATCTGAGGAATAGCATGATCAATAAAATGCTGTGTATCTAGATCAGTGATGGGAAACCTTGTGCCATGGCTCTTTTTTATTTTAATTTGTGGTTGGTTGGGATTAGCTATTCTACATTACATATGCATATCCTAGGGCTCAGAATTTCAGATTTCAGCATAATTTTGATCTCAGAGTTGCAATGAGAGATTATGTTCTGGGCTTGAATGCGATTTGAGCGTTTGTTATGCTGTGACCATAATCTTTCTGGTTCATGCACTACCACTTTTTCAAAACTGTATCTGCATTGCTACTGTTGAGGAAGAGTTGTGCCTGGAAGTACAAAACGTGATTGATTGCCAGTTTTCCATTAAGGAGTGCATCGGTAATACTACCACTAGACAGTAAATAAGGTCATGGGACAAACTGCAATTTAGTGTCAACATAGCTGTTGCTGCACCTGCGTGGACTGGACAGTACCCTCCACTACCGGACTGGTGGCAAACTGAGGTAGACAAAAGGGTGGCTGATAAAATGGAGGACAATGCATTTTCTGCAATGAATCTGGTGGTTCAGCCAACGTCATGTGCTGAAAGGTTTCAGTGACTGAAAATGTAATGTCCTGTTTTTCTTTCCTGATCAGCGAATTGTGCTTGCTGGACTATTGCTTTTGGGCCTGACTGACCACAATTTAGTTCTTCTCGTCAATGATAGAAGCCTGGGTTGGCCAGCAATGGCTCTAGAACTTCAGCATCTTTTTGTACTTTCTTTGAATGGTATGCAGACCTGGCACCCGAACTGTAGCTACAAGCTACTTCTGAACGTACCTCCCACCACTAAAACCTGTTGCCATTGCTATTTGAAAGCTTTCCACTCTGGACTGCTGCTTAACCAGTTTCGTGCTGACTGCTCAGTGACTAGTGATGATATACTGGATGTACAGCACTGCAGAGTGTCATGCTAGCTGGACCATGCATTGGCGGTAATGGATTGTTCGCATGCCTGGAGTTTCTTCTTGCACTGGGTCTGTTAAAACGGATTACGCTTCTATGGGGTGGCTCTTTTTGGCCTTGCAAGAATCGATGGACTGTCATGGAAGGCTCAACAAAAAGGCAGTGTGGCAAGATGTTCATGGAACCAGATGTTGTTGTTTTTTAAATTCCCTTGCTATTTTCTGTGCAATCAGTAAAGGAGCTTTATCAGAGACTGAAAGCACAGATGATACTTGAGTACTCTTTGCTGTTCTGGTTGATGAACTTTACCCTAGAAACATGCTGGGCAGAAGGGTCTTCCAAATGATACTCTGTATAGCTGCAGAACAAGCATGGAACACCTTTTGGGCAGCTTAATAGGAGATACCCTGCAACAAGGCTTGAGGGCTCTCAGCAATGCATGTCCCATGTGGAGACTGTACTACTTCAACCTATATGAAGTAAAATGGAAGCACTGTTGGATTTTGGGGAAGAGGTAGAGACTTTCTGCCAACTTAGGACACATTTCGGTGACTTAAAACAACTTTTGCAAAAGTCAGGGAAGCCCTGAGTACAAGAGCAAGATCCCAGCAGACACAGGCTGTGATGTCACATACATAGGGATGGAGTTTAAGACTGACTATAAATGATACGGTGGTAAACTGAAGTAGTCACATCAGTTTTAATTAAACCAAAGTAACTACTCCACTTTGCTAGCAGTCCGACAAATCGTGTAAACAAAAATGTTTCCATGTAAACTTGCCACCCTGCTAGCTTAGACATAATGATCACTGAACCACGATCACCACCATTGCATTGTCCAAATGGAACAGTTACTACAAAATAAGTGTATACTTGTATGCACTTTCCCTGCCCCTGCATAATGTTGGTTTAGGTCCAACAACAATGAACTAATTCCTTTTCAGAACATGGCCAGAAAAGGTCTTTGGGTGAGAGTAACTTGAATGGACTAACTGAAACTGATCAAGCTAACTGTTCAACACTTCATGAACTTATTGCTAAATTTCCATATTGTATTTAAACAACCTGGGTTCCTTGATTTAGTTTAAAAGGAGAAACGATGGCATTGTACTGATAGTGTCTAGAGAATCTGTATTTAGCTAACCTTTTAACATGCCACTGTTGGTCCCAAATGCAAGAGATTGACACCAAGCAGTTCCAATATTTCTTATTGGATCAACTTCTGCTGGTTAGTGAGAGAGAGCTTTCAGGCACTTAAGTCAGAATTGTAGGCTGAGCAAACTTTTTTTGCTACTATAAATGGCAGGTAGTCGACCCTAAACCTAATGCTTGAATATCCACTAGCTCATGTTGGAAGGCTTATTAAGAAACAAGTCTATATGTACATCTTGACTATTCATCTTCCATTACTGCAGCAAGAAGGCAGCTAGCTGTATTCTTACAGCATCATGACTCCACTGCATCTGAGCTTACAATCTGGGGCAAAGTACTGCATACTCCCTATAATTTTACCAAGTGATAGGCCATTGTTGAGGGTCTTTTGGATAAGATCCTTATTCTGCAGTTCTGAATCTGTCTAACTGACTATATTTGAAGTGGTAAGTTTGCACTGCACCAAAACTTTTAAGAGAGGCATTGCTATATTTTAAATCACTTGAGAAAAACTTTGTTAACTTAGTTAAGGTAAGCACTTATTTCTTCATGGTGTATATCAAATTCTAAAGACTGCAAAGCTGGGAAGTTGGTAGTGTAAAATTCTGTAGCTCTTAAAGAACCAGCTGCATTACTAACTGTCTTTTTTAAGGTGTATGATGGGTTTTCTGAGCTGTAGGTTTTTAGTAAGCATTAAAGAAGCATCGTCTGCTGAAGTGTTCACATCGTGGTTGACTAAAGCAATTGCAATTGTAATTCACGCTCTAAGACAGAAATGGAGATGGTGTGTGAATTTGGGTATTAACAAGTCTGTAACCCAAACTATGTGGGTGCCCACCTGCCTGCTTGTTTAGAAATTCTCCCCCACTGGCCACATGGCCACCAGACATGCAGCTCCTATTTGTGGTCCTTGCCCTTGGGACCCAGGGTCCCAGAGCATGCATAGCCTGCTAAGTGGGCTAATGTGCATCCACGTGTCTGTGTCCCATCAATTAAGTTGTGTGCATCTGCCATGCATACAGGTCAGTTAGCACCATAGACTTGCAGACAAAAAAGCGTAGAGTGCTCTATATGAGGAGCAGAAGTCCTAATATGTTTTGGTGAAAGCTATAGGAATGAGGCAGTGTTCTGAGAGATGAGTCCAGATGGCGCAGCAGGGCTACACATAGGGTGTGCAATCGGTAGGCCGAGGACTTGAGGTGCAGATATAAGAGATCCAGGACAACTTTGCCTTCCATGGACTCAGGCCAGGAGGCAAACATTGCCCTATTCTGAGCTCCTTGACCTCTGTGTGGATGTGACAGTTGGCCCTAAGTGGCTACAGAACTAGGGCCTGGATAAGCCCTGGTGAGGCAGCTCACTCTCTTAAGGGACAACCACTCCCAGTCCTCAACAAGTCACACCTTTCTGGGGATATAAAGTGCAGAGAGCCATGCTGGAGGGTAAGTCTGCATCTGGCTAGAGTCAGAGAAGGAGCTCTGTAGCTGGAGGTGGGCCAAGGTGCTGCTTGGGAAGAGTTTGGTAGGAGCGAAGGAGTAGATACCTAGAGACTTGCTTGTGACAGTACCTTCTTTAAAATAAGAAGCATTTTGAAACTTTTGGCTGAGATTATGGTATGTATCGACTCATTACACTGTAAATAAACCTGCACTTGGTGATTGGTGAAATGGCTAGAGTGGTATGGCTCTTTGGGACCTTGACGAACACTATACTCCAAGGCTGCCCTGTTACAGAATGGAGCCATTGTTGCATCCTGTGTGTATGGCTGCGACTTTGCCAGGGGCCAGAAGGAAGTGGATGTGGTGCTCCTGCTACAGGTACAGGCAGATGTTCCTCCATGCCCATCCCTGCCCTGGAGCCAGGGTGGACCAACGTGGTTACAGATACCATGACTCACCTTGAGTTCGAGCCAGCCCTTGCTCGAGGAGCCACTGGTGGTTCTGGTCAAGGGCAAGGAGGACCTGGATGCCACCTTTTGTAGAGAAGGTGGAGGAGAATGGTAAGTTAATGCACATGGTAGTACAGGTGTTTGCTTTTAGAGAGCTGCATGATAAAGACTTCCGTTTATGATCAAATTGTGTGGCGCTTACTGTGTTGACAGGTGACCAGGAGAGCACGTGGGATCAGCAGGAAAAGGCTCCACAAGGTGGGAATGGTAGGGTGCAGAAATTGGTGGGCTGGTAGGGGCAGAAGGTGCCATGGCAGGCTGGCCAGGGAAGGGGAGTGTTAGACCCAAGTGGTGGCTGGGGAGGGGTGGAGATGGCATGAATGGTGGTGATTGGTTTCCATATGTTCTTCGTTCCTCTACAGTGATCACAGAAGGAGAACTGTGTGGCACTGGGATCCCACTGTAGCAACCACTCCAGGAGCCACGTAGACCAGGTACTTATTCCTGCTTCCCTTCTGTCAGGCAGAATGCTGAAAATTGGCGGGTGGGTGAAGGCCTGGAACACTCGAGCGGGAAGGTGAACTAATTATTTTCCTTGCATTTCTACAGGTCTGCTAGTGCTACTGTCACAGATGGTGCCCCCAGCCATAAGTGTTCAGTGGAGTCAGGACCTTCAGGTCCACAACTTGTGGGGCAAGGAGTATTTGACAAGGGAGCTGCTTGGGGAGACCAAGCAGCCGGTGGACGAGATCCACAACACCATTAATAGTGTAGCCAGGGAGTAGAGGTAGCTAGTGTGAAAGAATGCAATGCCTTTGCTGAGGCCTGCCTGAACCGCTGGCAGGAAGACAGGCACGGGGTCTACCTCTGGAAGCAGCATGATCAGTTGGACAGCACGATCGAGAAGGCGAGCAAGGAGATGAGTGAGATGCAGGCACAGACTCAAAGCAGCCTGCCCAGTCCATTTAGCTCTAGAGCTCCCTGCTTGAGCATGTTGCTGCCATGAGCATTGTTGATCAGGGGCAGGCTCCATTTCCTAACCCCCATTGGTCATTCACACCCCCTACATGAAACCCAATGGCCTGCTCTGGTTCCTGCCCCCATGTTTCACCCTCCTAGGAAAAGCACCTGAGCCCTTTCTGCGCTTATATTGGAGAACTGTTCCTGGACCAGGCATGCCTCCCCTCTGCCAGTCATTTCTGCACACCTCCCGCAAACACTCCTCCACAGCCAGATCCACGAGAGGAGGATCAGGAAAACGTGTCTCCCCACCACCCAAGTGAGTGTGCCCATCTATCCCCAAAAGGAACAAACACAAGAAGCTGTTTAATTTTTTTAAAAAATAAACTACTTTGATTTTTCATCATCTGATTTCCATACTTCTGGAAAAGGAGGGAAATTTGGGGAAGGGGTGGGACCATGAAGAATGGTGCTATGGCATAGAGCTAAGCTACTTTTGGGGACCTTTCGGTTGGAAGTGAAGGGGGTGGCAGCTGCACCGAAAAGGGTAAGTTTGGACACGCAGAGAAGTGCAGAGGCTCTCTGTGAGCAGGGATTTCTTCTGCCACAATTTCATCTGTTTGGATCTATATCCCCCACCCCTGAGGCTCAGGGTGGCTCATAATAATAAATACATAAAATGCAAATCTATAATATTTAATTAATAAACCATAAACTAAAGACACCCTGTTTACACACACCCCCTCTCTAATCTGCCCATTGAATGCAAAAGCCTCTAGAAGACATTTAGATTAGGGCTTTGGAACTCCCATCCCTTGGAGATTTGCCTAAGTTGTGAGGCAGCCACTGAGAGTGCCTTTCTGTGGGCCAGAGTCATATGAAACTTGGCCAATGATGGAACCTGCAAAAGGGCACACTCGACAGATCTTAAGGGCTGAGAGAGGCGGTCCTTCAGATATGTAGGGCTTAAGCCGTTTAGAGCTTTAAAGGTCAATACCAGCACCTTGAATTGTGCCCACAACACTATAGGCAGCCAGTGCAGACTCTTAACTACTGGTGTGATGTGCTTCTGGTGACCCAACCCCATCAAGAGGTGGGCTACCACATTCTGCACCAGCTGCAGCCCTCGAACACTCTTCAAGGGCAGCCCCACATAGAGTACATTGCAGTAGTCCAGCCTTGAGGTAATGAAGGCATAGATGACGGTGGCCAAATCTACGCTTCTCACCAGATGGAGTTGGTGAAAGGCACTCCTGGCCATAGCTGTGACCTGACCTTCCAGGCGCAGTTGAGGATCTAGGATCACCCCAAGGCTACACACTTGATTAGCAAGGGAGGGCTGGAACCCATCAGTGATGGAAGAACCAATCCCCAGTCCCCAGTATCAGCCAGGCACTGAGTAAGGACCAAGACTGCAGGACCTGGGTCAGATGAAAAGGATGGGTAGATCTGGGGGTCATCCATATATTGAAGATAACACACCGCAAATGTACACATGATCTTGCCCAGGGGGCCTTAGATACATGTTGAACAGGAGGGGAGATGGAACCCTGAGGGACCCCACAAGAGAAGGGGTAGGGGGATGAAGAACAATCACCCATCACTCACCTGCTGAAACCTCCCTGACAAGTGAATGGATCCACTCTAGAGACATCCTGCCAGCTCCTAGAGCCATCTCAACTGTATCAAAGGCTGCTGAAAGGATCAACAGAGTAAGATATTCCCTGTCAGTCTCTCGGCGAAGTTCACCGACCAATGCCACAAGCGCAATCTCAGTGCTATACCCAGGACTTAAAGCCAGACTGACATGGGTCCAGGAATCTGATTGCATCTAGATGTCCCTGTTTGGCAACTACCTGTTCAATAACATTCCATAAAAAGGGAAGGTTAGAGATGGGGGCAATACTGCCCAAGGAGTCGGCATCAAATGATTTTTTTAAAATTTCTTTTAGCAGGGGCTGAACCGCCATCTGGTATTTATATTAATGCAGAAGATCTAGGGAGGGGGTACAAGAGGTGCATGTTTGGGGGGTTTATGCAAACCAAGAGGAACATTTAACACCACAGCAGGTGGAACCTCAATAGAACTGTGTGCTGGTACCTGCCGGTACATTACGGTGAACTCTGGATGTGAGAAACCAGGTGGTGACAACGCGTGAAGACAGATTGCTTTTATTTTCACTTTTTACTTTCAATTTCAATTTTCACTATAGGTGCTCAAAGTATGCAACTTGCTCAATAAACTCTGCGTTATGTGCATAGCAAAAGGTTATTCCTGCCAGAACTTGGCAGCTGGAAATTAAACTCTGGTATGAACCTTCGTGGGTGAGCCAGGGATAGCAGGTGCTGAAACACCTCCTGGATTCATAGCCCAGAAGAATCGGCTGGTGCAGCTTCTTCCCATGGCTCACTGCAGCTAAGTCGTCACGAGGGGTGGGGAATATTGTGGGGGTGGGCAGAGTGCGGCAGGGAAGAACGTCTGCTCGTGTATTAGGCTTGTCATGCTAAATATGTGAGTGGGGGCTGCCCAAAAGCACAAGAAATACATGCAGGTGGCTATTCATTTATTAGGGTTTATATGCTATACAAGGGGTGAACAATAACTCCTAAGCCTAACACAGGAGAAATAAATGTACAACAAAATGAAAATTTTATTTTTCAACATAATCCCCTCGAACATCTATGCACTGGGATCAACGATGCTGTAACATTTTTATCCCTTCCCAATAAAATGATTTGTCAAGGCTCTTAAACCACTGTTACAGCAGCCATCACCTCATTGTCACGCTCAAATCTTTTTCCACACAAGTGATCCTTTAATCGTGGAAACAGATAGAAGTCACTATGGCCAGGTCTTTGGGAAGGGGGGTTTGAGCTTCAGTCTGCTCTGCCACATCCATTCCGCCACGGCCTCCAAACACTGGAATAGCAACGAGACAGCAGAGTCTGGGTCAGTTGAAAAAGAGAGGTACAGCTGAGTATCATCAGCATATGGGTGACATCGCACCCCGAACCCTCTCATGACCTTCCCCAAGGGCTGCATATATACATTAAATAATAATGGAGACAGAATGGAACCCTGCGGAACGCCGCAAGATAAAGCGCAGGGGCAAGATGTCTCATCCCCCAGCACCACCCGCTGGCTTCTCCCTGAGAGGAATGAACGGAACCATTCAAGAACAGTTCCATCCAGACCCCCCAGGTCACGCAGCCATCTCAACAGCAGCCCATGGTCCACGGTATCAAAAGCGGCCGAGAGATCTAGCAGGATGAGAAATGTTGAACATCCTGCGTCCATCTCCCGGCGGAGGTCATTGACCAAGGCCACCAATGCCATAGCTGGGGCGGAACCCAGATTGAAACGGGTCCAGGAAACCGATGCTATCTAGATGCACCTGGAGCTGGAGTGCCACCGCCTGCTCAATAACCTTCCCTAAAAAGGGAAGGTTAGAGACAGGTTGGTAACTGGTGAGCGCATCCACGTCCAAAGATGGTTTCTTCAGCAGGGGGCGCACCACAGTCTCCTTGAGGCTGGGCGACAACCTCCCCTGCTGCAAGGACACATTCACGAGCTGTATTATCTTGAAGTCTGCAGCTGGTTTGAAAATGGATGTGGCTTTTATGAAACTTAAAATATGTGAGCAAGGGCATGGATGCCTGTTTTTTGAAAGCAGGAAATTGTAGTGATTTGCATGCTGTGTAAGTCATGTGAAAGGGCAGTGTTAGGGTGTCATGGCCGGCCTCAGAGGCGTGGAATACCTGAACTCTTAATTTCCTGACTTTGTAAACATTTTACATTTTGAGGTTCTTGATATTATGGAAGGGCACAAAAGAATAAATAACCTTCACTCTCTTTTACATTGCAATGTGTCGAGCACTGAATGGTCATGATTAGAGACCGGCTCCTCCCTGGTTTACATTAAGTGTTTGGAAAATTTCTTTTAGAGTGGCAAGGATTTTTGTTAGATGTGTATAGGCTTTGAGAAGGGGTCATCCTAGAACAAGCTTATAATGGCAACTTGCCCAGGACCAGGATGCAGTCACTCAGGACAATATTGCTGTCTCTGGAAGGAAGGCATAGCTGCTGCTCTGTCCTTGGTCACCTGCAAAAGATAAAAGGTAGCAGTCAAGTTTAGCTTCATGATGGAAAGAAAAAATGTTCTGCTTACCAAGAATGGTATTTTGAACCCTTTGTTTCAGCAAAGTGCAGGAGCGAACTGTACCTTTTATGCTGCACAACCTGGGCTGTCAAGTAGCTCTGTCCTGGCTTATGCAGCGAGTACCTTCTTGTAACTGGTGGTCGCAGTTGGCTTGTTCTGAGAGAATTGTGGCTTTGTAATTCACGGAGCCTGTCAGATTAATTTATTACCACTCTTTCCCACCAATTGAAGTGAAAGGCACTTTTGCCATTAGTAGTTGCAAGTTTCATTCAGTTCCAAGCTACTCAATCTCTTTGAATCTACCCAGAAGTACAGTAAAACTGACTAAAGATTAAAAGCAGAGACTAGTTTGTCTGTTGGTCAGATTAATTTGATTTGATAGTTGACTTGGACTGAGGAGGAAGGGCCTTCTCTGTGGCTCAAAAGCTTGCATATTGTCAAAGAAAGCTGATCCAATAAAAGATATTGGAACTACTGTGTCTCCATCTTTACATTTGGGACCAACACTGCAACCAGTTGCAACACTCAAATTACCCACTGCTATGAAATCTGGGCTTGAACTACTATAGCTCTTCCAAACTGCGAAGCTCTTGTAGCGGCTAGGTTTCAGGGGGGAATGAGTCTAAATAAAAAGTTGGTTCTCTTTGTGTGTTCTCATCTGCCACCACTTCCTATAACAATTCAACTCGCAAGCTTCCCACAAAACTAGACCTTTACAAGTAGGCAAATTCAGTTATATTTATATAGCACAAGCAGTGTTCTTGGCATTGTACAATCCATAGTTAGACGGGTCCATACCCCAAGGGTCTTACAGTCTGAGACACGCAAGGGAGAGGGAGACAAGGCAGAGGGGAACATCGGGAGAGACAAGGATACATTCATGAGGTTGAGATGTTGCAGGTGCTTGTGCTTAACTTAGTAACTTGGTTACAGGGAAAAGACTGAGTGAGGGGGAAAAGGACACAATTTCAATCATGAGCTAGGGAAAGCCTGACGGAAGTGGTAGGTTTTCAGGAAGAACTCAAAAATTGGGAGGGAGCAGAACAAATGTATCTCAGGAGGGAGTTCTAGGCATGGCAACCGGGGGGGGGGCAGCAAGAGAGAAGGGACAAGGATGTTCAGAGGAGCAAGGGGGTCGTGAGCAGGTGAGGGTGGCGGCTGGGGAGGAGCAAAGTTCCTGGGCAGGAGTGTGGCAGGATACAAGAGCGGGGAGAGAGAGGGAGCAAGACCATGAAGAGCCTTGAAGGTGAAGACCAGGAGCTCATGCTGAATGCATTCACGTAGTGGGAGCCAGTGTAGGGTGAAGAGGAGGGGCTGAATGTGGTGAAAGTGACAGGCAAGACAAAGTAACCTTCTAGCTGGCTAAGGTCAGATTCAAACTAAGGGCTTGCAGGTGAGTCTCTTGTACCAGAGACTGAGACCACTTTCAGACATGGCCCCCCTGTGCATATTTGGGCTGCAGGGGGGGGGAATGCACACCCTGAATATGCGTGGGGATCGTCCAGTCTGAAAGCCCCCCCGGCGCAGCTTTGCCAACAGACACGCAGAGCTCTATTTTCTGCTCTGCGTCTCTCTGCGTCTGCTGGCAAAGTTGCGTGCACGGGTGGGGGGGGGGGCGGCTTTCAGACCAGCAGATCCCCATGCATATTTGGGCTATGCATTTCCCCCCCCCCCAGCTCATATATGCGTGCTGGGTGGGGGGAGGGGGAGTGCAGTGCATGGCTGAAAGTGGCCTGACTTATGTGGGCCATCTGCAGCCCTCAGCTT
Source organism: Sphenodon punctatus (assembly GCA_003113815.1). NCBI lineage: Eukaryota > Metazoa > Chordata > Lepidosauria > Sphenodontia > Sphenodontidae > Sphenodon > Sphenodon punctatus. The sequence goes on along the minus strand of QEPC01009912.1, from coordinate 2,695,808 downwards.
GCAAGGCACAGAGTGCCTCTAAATCTGAAAGACTGGCTGGGAACTATCCATGAAGACTAATGCTTTTGGGGCTCAAGTCTACATAATAGGCAGTCTGCCAGATTTTCAAGCTTCTAACTACTTTTATGATAAAGCTGGGAGGGGTAAAAGAAACTAGACTTAGGATTTTTGCCTTGTGTGGAGTGTTTGAGAGACTCTTATCTTGGAGACTCATCACCAAATGGAACCGAACTTGCTCTGCTGATGGCCCTTGTTTTCATCCCAGTTCCAGTTTTCAGTTTGCTAGCTCACCCCAAATGGTCACTTTTAAATTTTAGGATTCTTAACATGAAGCTTAAGTTCGTCTTCTAAGGTGAATAACTGTTGTCCTATAATCTTGTGTGCTACAGGACAGTTTGTCAGTGAATGGCAAGACTGTATCTTCTTTTCAAATTTTTTATTTTAAAATGGTGTTATGCAATTATTTTGGAGCTTGTTACATGGGCTTACTGAACTGTAGAGTCAGATGTTAACCTGAAGTGTAGTCTGTCTGCATTCTGTCATAGTAAATGCAGTTGAATCCTACATGGTTCTGTCAAGTCCAGGACAGTGAGCACTGTTATGTTTTTGCAAACAGTAAATTCAAGGGTGTGGTTCAAAAGTATACAGTTTGTTACCTTGGCTATGTTGCAACTATTGGTCATGTTTTCCAAACTGTAGGCTATGAAAAGCCTTTTTATTGGAGGATATGAAATTAGTTTGCCTGCTTTTTCTTATTTCTCAAACACTTATTAAAAGTATAAGCACTACAGAAAAACCTAGGTAGACAACTTTAACGGTCTTCAGTGTGCAAAATCACTGCTCTCTCTGGTCATATCCTTGCTTAAGCTGTTGTAGGAGAGAATAGCACTTGTTTCCATTTCAGCATGATTCAACTTTTGTGACATTATTATTATTTTTATTATTTATTTATTTATTATAAACATTTATATAGCACCAGTAGTGTGACATGACGCTGTACAAAACATAGAAATAGACGCGGTCCCTGCCTGTGGCTTACAATCTAAAAGACAAGGAAGGGGCGACGGAGAGGGGACAGTGGGAGAGACAGGGAAGAAGACCAACAAACATTCAGGTGGATGCGAAGTCTCAGGTGCATGTGCTTGGCTTGGTTACAATCAGGTTGGTTGCAGCAGTCTGCAGAGGAGGGCAGACAGTAGGTATATGGGAACGACTAGCAGGCATTGGGAAAGGTGGTGAGGAAAAAGTGGGTCTTGAGGGATTTGAAGGAGCGGAGGGAGGGGACACAGTGGATGTGGGTAGGGAGGGAGTTCCAGGCATGGGGAGCAGCGAGGGAGAAGGGTTGAAGGCGGTTAGGTGAGTAGAAGAAACGAGGGAAAGTGAGGGAGGGGACAGAGGAAGAGCGGAGAGTGCGTGCAGGAGTGCGTAGGGAGATTAGGTCCGAGAGGTAAGGGGGAGCCTGGTTGTGGAGTGTTTTGAACATGAATACCAGGAGTTTAAACAGGATACGTTCAGGAAGGGGGGAGCCAGAGAAGAGGAGAGGCTGCACATGGTCGAAGCAACGGGCAGAGTGAATGACCATGGCAGAAGAGTTTGGGATTGCGATAAGGGGG
>QEPC01009912.1:2673768-2685651 GCA_003113815.1 Sphenodon punctatus | reverse complement strand
AAATTTAAAAGTATAGTTTATTCAGACAATAATGACAAATTTACTAATTTTTACTTTAAAATGTTTTTAATTTTTGTTACAAATGGAGCTACAAGCTGCTGAACTCTTAACATCTTTTTGAATTTGACAGTATGAGAGAAGACTTACTTAGCAAGACTTATTTAGAAGACATTTATGGGGGAGTAAAGGGTAACAATACAAGAAAACCTTGTCTTAAACATTTTATTCATCATTCAAAAAACATATTTCATGAGGTTTTTCATTTTTGCCAAATAGTTTCAACTCTTCAATTTTTCTGAAAAAAAAACAAAAAAGGCCTCTGAGAAACAGTTTCCCCCCCATTTTTTTCTGGTTTTTCCCAGGCTTTCACATCTCTAGGTATGCCAAGAGATTCCCAGTCCGTCACCAGCCAAATCAAACGCTAGGTGAACACACTATCAGATGAGTTAGGCACCAGATACCACTGAAAGACCAAGCTGTCTTTACCAATCACAGCCACTCCAAACCCCCTCCCCCTGAGCCGAGACTGATGCTACACAGAGTACCCTACTGGCACCATCTGAGAACATACTTGCCCAGATGCTTCATTCAGCCATGTCTCAGTAATGCATACGAGGTCGGCGGCCTCATCCTAAATGAATTCATGAATAGTAGAAGTCTTATTTACCACCGACCTCCATATTCAGCAGCCATAGTAGTGACTGATCAGGGCCCCTACAGGCCTAACCCCCAGATATCCCAAGGTGGGTGGGGTGGGGCGGGGGAATTGGACAAGATAACAAACAAGAAGTCCCTCTCCTGAAAGTCCAGATGGTTTATCCTCCTCCCCCACCCCTCTTTACCTCCCAATGCCCCAAATGATCCCAATAGCTGCCCCCCTCCACTCCCTAGCTCCCAGGTGAGGGGGAGCTGCTCATGTTTAGCAGTTCAATGCTACCATTATTATTATTATTATTATTTTTATTTTTATTATTATAAGCATTTATGTAGCACCAGCAATGTACCTGGTGCTTTACAGAGAATAAGATAGACACAGTCCCTGCCCAGGACCTTACAATCTAAAGACAGGGGGAGGGGAGACAAGGGATGCAACAGTCATGAGGATGCGAGAGGTCAGGTACACTTTCTTGGCTTGGTTACAGTACATTGGGAGTTTGCAGATAACCGGTGGGAGATAATCCTGGGTGGGGATGCTTAGCAGGAGTTAGGAAGGGCAGAGCAGAAAAGGTGGGTTTTGAGGAGGGACTTTAAGGTGTGGAGGGTGGGGGCAAGGCAGATGAAAATCCGAGGTCTCGGTAATAAAATCGAGCTCCTGCACATGGGCAGGAGCTGTTTGTAAACAAACAGCTTTATCTCCCCATTACAATCCCACGCTCTGAGCTGTGATGCCCCAAGCCCCTCAGCCCAGCTGCCTTGATAAGAGGGTTTGAAAGCTTGGGGTAAGACACCCTGGTCCAGAAGCCAAATCCACCCTGGGCAAAGATCTCAGACAGGTAGTATTCAACAAAAATGGGTGGCATGGCTCAGGAAGCTATTGATAAGAGTTTGCCTTACTAAAAGGAGATAATGACTCTTTGGAGGTTCTCTTAGATAAGGCAGAGATTAACTTACAAGTAAAACGTTGTGCAGCCAAAAGAGAGATTGCTGCTATTGCTTCTAATAGGGTAGCTCCGTTATACCCTTTAATCAAGTAACAGATCTCCTTGGAACTCTGCCTGTTGCAGATTAATGATCCGAGATTGAGGAGACAAGTCACTCTTCTGTGCTTTAATTTGATTGACACGGCGGTAGTTAGAGGCAGAAGGAACAGTATCCCATATTTTGCTAGGGCCTGTGCTAATGGTGCAGTGGAGACACTGGCTCATGTTATCTTTATTTGCCCATGCTATGGGGACCTTAGGGGGATCTGAATTGATCCGTTATTTGTTAATTCTACCTTTACTATTGAGGAGAAAATGCTAACCCTGATGAGAGCCTCAGACCTAGAGCTGACCAAAGCTGTCGCTTTTTTCCTTTTGTTAGTGGAAAGAAGGAGGAGATCCAACTAAGTAATCAGTATGTCATTTAGACGCATGCCTCTTTAGGCATTGCTGATCTCCAGTAGCAGAAGGATTGCCCTTTTAGCCTCATCCCTGTTATGGAGGTGTGATCTCCAGACACTATAATGGACCAATCAATTGCCCTGGCGGATCTGGTTGGTTTGTCTCAGTAGCTTTTGAATGGCAGTATGCATGGCCATGCCTCATTTTGTCATTTTATGACTCGTGCCCTTACGGGCTTTTAGTTATGTATGTTGTCTATGTACAATTATTTTGTTATAGTGTAACCCCTGGATATTTTTGTTGATATGTATTATTTAACTTGTTATAGCACAACTGCTGGATACAATAAACTACTACTACTAGCTCCCAATCATCAATCCCCACACCCCAAAGATGACAATGATCAAAAAGGCCCTAAAGGATCTGGGGCAGTGGGTAGCTGGAGAGGGTTTCCTGAGCCCAGCGCTCCCAGAGGTGGAATCAGACAGGCAGGTAGGGAATCCTTCTTCTCACTACCATACTTCATCACCCCTTCGCCCATGCCTGTACCCCCTGCTCTTACTGGGGGGCCAGGTCACTTGCTCTCCCTCTTAACCCAATATGCACACTCCTCTTTCACAAGGGGCTAGAGTGCACTTAATCTTACTTTCCCCTTTCTCCTATGCGCATACCATCCTCTCACCAGAGGGCCATAGCATTCCTTCTCTCATGCCCGAATCCTCTTTTTCACAAGGGGGCCAGGACACTCCTTTCTCTCCTACAGTCTCTCCTATTCACAACCCCCCTCTCACAGGGTTGTATACGACTACAGCGCTGCGTATGGCTAGTAGTGATAAATACTAGTAGTTGTCACAAGGAGGTTATTACAAAACCCTTTCCCCCCCTGCCCAACCCTGCCACATCCCACAAATTAAAAACCTTAACATTACAAAAAAACAAGCAGCGCCCTCCATGCTTCTGCCTCCAAACAGCCAACTAACAGACCACAAACAGCTGCTGCTTTTGGTGCCAACTTTCTTCAGGCAGGCAGACTTTTTGTAGACCTGCAGAGGGTGGGGGCAAGATGACAGGCCCCAGGTGCAGCAAGCCAGCAAAACCTTCCCTGCATTGCAGCTTCAGATCCAGAGCTGCATCTGGATTCCCAAATAAGTGTTGGTCAAGAAATTCTTGCCCATATGTACCTACCAAGAAGTGTGGCCAATCTTCTTTGCAGACCCAGTCATAATTATCCACACTTTTATCACCAAGATGGAATTGCTCTAATGCATTCCACTTGTGATTACACCTTGAGATCATCTGGAAGTGGAAATTAATGCACGATGCTGTGGCCTTCACGTTCTGAACGCATGGGATCACTGCCCTGTAACCCATTAAAGCCCTAAATGATTTAAAATAGCTTATTGGAGATCTGCTTTCCCCTGTGACATGTCTGCTTAGGCCAATAGAAACCTTTCACCTGGAGTGCACTTGGTATAAATGAGGGAGCTTTGCAAACCCTTGGAACATGCTGCAAAACCATCTTCTTAAATCTTTGTTAAATCTTAAGAGAGTAGGATAGAGCATTGGACAGGTGTCTAGTTGCATGTTCACAAACTTTAAGAAATATTCTTGTGGCTTTAGTGTTACCACAAGGAAATTACTTGTATTAGAAATGGCCATTTTTTGATTGAACACAAACATGCTGACATGGAACTCTTTAAAGTAGTATAGTAATATTACATTTCCAAAAAAAAGTGTCTTTTTATTAGTTGCTTCATCTTAATCTGTAACACTTTTAAAAAAAACGAGGCTTGGCATGTCCAGAACAGACCTTTTTGCAAACTTGCCTATTCCAATATTGCATAGCTAGAAATCCTTAAACAATTTTTGAGAAGCAAAATCCTACTTCATTTGGTTTCAATATTAAGTTTGTCATCTCCTACAAAGGCTTGCATGCTTATTTTAGGGAGCAAACTGAGCAGCATAAAGGAACATTTCTTAAACAGTTGTTTCCTTTGAGCCAATTACAAAAGTGTAAAGCTGGTATCTTTACAAGAACCATGGACAGGTTGATACAGCTTGTATACCTTGATGCTTGGACTGCAAGTACACTTTTGTTGCTGTAATTCCTTGATGCTTTCATGATTAAGAACATAAATGCCTTACTGGGTCGGACCAGCAGTCTTTATAGTCAAGCATCCTGGCCTCAACAGAGGCCAGCTCTAGTAGCTCAGGAGAAGTACATGTACAGGTCATGGAGTTGTGACCCATCTCCTACTGACCACTCCCAACTACCATAGCCAGGAGCTTACTTTAAGCCCCAACTAGTAGGCATTTATAGCTCTGTCCTCTAGTTAGGTTATAAACTTTATTGTATAGCCAATTAGGCCATCGTACAGAATATTCATAAACCTCAATTCATATCCAATATAATCTGGAATAATCTGAAAAGTCACCTGCTAAGGATAATAATAATAATAATAATAATAATAATAATAATTAAAAAAAACAAACAAACCATTTCCTATCATAATCCACTTGAAGATCCCTACCTTAAACACTAACAATCGATTGTACATACTTGTTTAAACTCCTAAATTTACTGGGATTCAGCTTTCCTTAGGCTAATGATATGAACCTGCATTAAATATTTTGTTACCTTTCCCGTAACATATGAGGAACAATCATCCAGCAAAAAACCACAAAATTCTGTTGTTCTTCCTGGATAGGAAGTAATTAATGGGAAAATATATTTATTGCGTGCCTCAATAAAAAATATACAATCTAATAGAATATGACTCATTGTCTCAATCTGTCTTAACTTCGTGTCCTCTAAGAATTTATCCAGTTTCTGTTTGAAGCTAGTTATGCTGCTGGCTTTCACAGCCACCTCTGGCAATGAGTTCCACAACTGTATTGTTGGTAGAATTCTCATAAAATTGTAAGAGATTAGTGAGGCATGACTTCCCTTTGGTAAAGCTATGCTGGTTTTTACCTATCAAATCATGCTTGTCAACATACCTAGTAATTCTGTTCTTTAACAATGGTCTCCACCAGTTTGCCCAGTGCAGCTCTTGATACCTATTGGATATCTCCATACAAGGCATAGTATGTACAAAAGCAGAATGATAGTTGCTTTATAGAACTGATATATGGTGGCATCTTGCTGCGTGCCAAGTTGGTACATAGAAGTGTAATCAGCCAAAAAGATAAGTGACAACTAGATTCACTTCATGTTTTATAGTAAAAAAAGAAGTGTGGTGAAATAGTAGCTTCCTCTTGTTTAGAGAACTTTATCGCAAATGGTGTACTATCTTGCAGTTTAATGTAACAAAGGCATGTAGCTCTAGAATGGTGCGCTCAGCTAATTTTGTCGGGTTTTCCCACTGACTAAAGCTTGTGCTTGCTTCAAGAGTTGGATAGAATTTGATCAGCATTAACATTTTCCAGATGTCTTCTCTTCAGAAAGAGAACGAGTAGGAACATGACACTAGCTACTGATTCGTGTGCATGTGCAAAATAACTCCTCTGATTTTTCCAGATGAAACAGTTGGGTGAAAACATGTAATAGCAGCCAGCCAGATTCCCTATCCAACCTGTGGATCGGCAATGCAGCTGCCACCCATTGGGCTGGCACAGAGAGCAGAACGCACATGCAGCCTGGGTTCACTGCTGCTACCCGACAGGGTGAGAGATGAGGGAGGGACCACGTGGGGCTGGGCTTGGCTCAGCTCTTGGACCTGCCACCCCATGACAAGGGTGACTTCCCTCAGTCCCTCTCTTAATCCTTGCTTGGGTCAGTGTCTCCTGGCTGCGCCATCAGCTGACAGACGACCAATGGGAACTGCTTACTCCCAGCCCTTGCAATCAGCTGATAGACTGCTGGCGGTTGTTGCTTCTGAGCCTGATCCTTGCCAACATGGGCTTCATGGGACCTAGCAGACAGGAGGGCACATATTAGCCTGGCTGGGCCAGTCTCAGCTTGTGCTGCCCCAAACACCTTTTCCGGACAAGGTTTCGGGTAGCAGCTGGCTGCCTGTCCTGTAGCAGATGTGGGTGAACATCTGGTGGCCACCTGATAAGACAGTATGGCTAATGTGGTCTGTTTTCTCCGTTTTCACCCAGTTGCCACTCAACAAGCTGGCGGGGTTAGCGCAGAGGGTTGGCTGGGAACAGACCAGTCCTCTCCCCACCGTTTTTTTCCTGCTGCTGCCACCCGGTGTACTGGCAGCAGAGGTCTCCCAAGGTGACTCCACATCATTGCTTCCCTGGGCGGCAACTACAGAAGCTATGGCAGAGAAGACTTGGTCTGATGCAGCTTGCAATCCACAATTGTCCCGTTCCCCACTTAAATTTAGTTGGTGCAGGTGCCTAACACTCAAACATATCCCTATCTTGGCAAAATGCTGTGAGTGGGCAATGCATAGTGGCTATTTAGTTGCTATGCATTGCAAAAGTTATTGCCTTAGAAATGTGACACCCTCATTGCATTTTGCACCCAATTCTATCCTGTGAAGAGCACAATTGTACAGGGAGCTCATCACATACGACATTCCTAATCACTTTCCTGTTGGCCTGAGCTGGAGAGGTAACAAACCAGCTTCCATTGAATATCAATAGGATCTGTTTAGCCTAAGTTAGAAAATATCCTAAATCTTCATTTTTTTTTCTTTTTTCAGGTGGTCATTTTTAAGGCAAAAGCCTTAAGATGATGATGTACTCAGGTTAATATGAACACTCAAAAATTGTTCTGCCATTGTGTTCCTTTGGCACTTGACTATTCAAAAGTTTGGTAATGTGTAGTAAAGATTCATGAATGCAGATGAGTTTGGAGTGGCCAAGGTTAGTCCTTGGCTTAATTTTATGCAAGAAATAGTTTCTCTTGTAAAGTGTGTGGTGCTATCAAGGATACATTGATTGCTCATTTATTTTTTCTCTTAGCCAAATTCATGTGTGATCGTTTCTGGGGTGGCTGCATCATTATCATTTTTCGACTTATATCCCACCCTATCCTCAAAATTGACTCAGGGCAGCTTACGAAGAGTTTAGAAAAAAAAAATACATTAAATAAATTCCAACTTCAAACAGCTTACAATAATTGAAAACGTAAAATAGATCGTACATACAACACCAAACCGCACCCTCTTCTCCCTCGCCTCTCACACAAGGGAGTTCCCAGTCTGCAGAAAGATTTACAGNGAACTGTAAGACCTGGCTGTTTGCCCAGGCCTTTGGGAGGGAGGGGAGGGGGGGTGATTTTTAATCCCCCACCTATATATTTATTTATACCACCTTGTCTTATTAATATGTTTTATATTTGTATTTTAAAAAGCGTTTTAAATTGTTTTATTGTTGTTAACCGCCCCGAGCTGCTGTGCAGGATGGGGCGGTATAGAAATCTATTAAATAAATAAATTAAATAAATAAATAAATTAAAATAAAATAAATAAATTCAGCGAAAAGAGTCAAGAGAGGGCCCTTTGATGCTGGAGAGTAGAGCTGCTGGCGAGCGAAGAGAAGTTGTGATCCATGTGTGCAAGGTCTGGAAGGGAGTGAAGCCACATGATTCACCAAACTGGTGACCACAAGCCCCCACCCCAAAGCCATGTTGCATGACCAGGTCCTTTATACAGTTCTGAGGTACCAGTCGCTAATAGCAAGATGCCATGTCATGGTGACATCACACAGTTCTTTAGCATATCAGAAGAGCGTCTTCCTGGGAGGAAGGGCTCTGAGCACGTTAGCATCTTTATGTTTAGTTGATGGTTCTTTTCCTGACCTGGAAATCAGTAACAGAGTTGCAAATGTCCCACTTGTCTGTTCACAATGGGTTTCGTTTGTCAACTCCAGGTGTTCAGCAGGATGCTTGTTACGCATATGTGGCGGTGCCAAGTGTCTGGCTGTGACTTGATGGTGCCCCTTATCTACGTGTTGAGTCTCTTCAGCTTGAATTCCATCACAAACTCAGGCTTGTTTTTTCTGTTCTGAGCCCTCTCTCTTTGCCTTCACCTAACCAAAGTTAGGTCTGGCTTCCTTTGTCCAGATCAGGAGAACATAAGATATCAATAAGACTATATTCTGTCGCTGCAAAGGTTGTTGCAAGGAACCATCGCGCTGCCTCGGCTACATAACTAAGCTGCAAGAAAATATCTGAAGGAGCTGTGCTTTACATTGACACTTAATTTTTTTACCCTACAAATGTGTTAGCTTTGTTTACTGTAATTTTAAAAAGTGTAATCTAAATTATTTTCTTACATTATTACTTGAAATTTTTGTGACATTCTTCTCTGAAAAGGACTTGGGACAGCTTACAAAGAATAAAAATAGAGAATATACCCACCCATGCAACCCCGAATCTTCCATATCCAACCCTCCCTGTATTTAAAAATACAAATGTTGCTGCCACAGATGCAAAATATTAAAAATACTATTAGACCCTTCAAATGCAAACAAATTACAAATTAGAATTCTAAATACTTTGAGCAACATGAACTGAAAGTTCTAGTATTGTAATTTCTTAACATTATTTTGACTGTTGCCTTTAATTTGTGAAGAGACAAAAAGATAGAAGCTTGCTAGGGAAACAAAATGATAATCCAAAACTTTCTTTTGTCTGGGCTTTGTTGCTGCACCCATGTAAAACAAGGAAGTGATTTGCTCAATTAACACACTAATCTTCGCTTTAAAAAAAAGACAGTGACATCTGCATAAGGCTGTTGTGTGAGGAGTTAATGGAAGAGCCCTGTCTCTTGGAATTCTGGTTATTTTAAATGGTCAGAAGACCTTATTGGCAGAAATTGATGCGTTTTGACATTTTTCTTTGAAAACACGAGCCAGATGGGATAGCACGTTTCTTCTTTTTAATGTTTTAATCCTGGCCTGTATTCAGTTTTTACAATAGCTATATTCTTAGGGCTTTAAGCTGCTTAGATATGAGGCATTATATACACAAGCTGTGTATGGAAACGCAGTTTCACTTTTTGAACATTTCAACGTCCAGTTTTTGAAAGAGAGATTGATGCTCGTAAAAATCCAATGTGATATATTTTAAATTACTTTTGAGAAATTGTTTTAATAACTTTCCAGTTTCAGATCTAAACCAACTTCATGGGGGGAAGGGGAGTGTGTAGGGAAATTCTAAGGAGCAATGATATTGTTCATCTAAAGGGAGGAATAGCTCTGGTGTTGGGCATTCTACATCTTCCTGTCTAAGACAGTTTAAGAAGAGCCTAGAAATCTTAAGTGATAGGGTACTAGCTTTTCAAAAGTTGCTTCACAACTTACTTATTATTATTATTATTAGCATTTATATAGCGCCAGCGATGTACCTGGCGCTTTACAAAGAATAAGATAGGCACGGTCCCTGCCCGAGAGCGTACAATCTAAAGACGGGAAGGGGGAACAGAAGGAGAGACAAGGGATGCAACATTTATGAGGCTGCGAGAGCTCAGCTACAGGTTCTTGGCTTGATTACAGTAATTGGGAGTATGCAGATAACGGGTCCCCAGCTTAGCAGGAGTTAGGAAGGGTGGAGTGGAAGAGGAGGGACTTGAAGGTGTGGAGGGTGGGGGCAAGGTGGACGAGGGCAGGGAGGGAGTTCCAGGCATGCATGCGGGGCAGCGAGGGAAAAGGGACGAAGGTGGTTGGGGGAGCAGGGGAGGTGAGGGAGGGTATGGAAGCGGAGCGGAGTGCTCGACCAGGGATAAGGGCAGAGAGGTGGGGGGAGCGAGGTTGTGAAGTGCTTTGTAGGTGAAGACTAGGAGCTTGTGCAGAATACGCTCGGGAAGAGGGAGCCAGTGGGGAGAGGAGAGGCTGCACATGGTCAAAGCGACGGGCTAGGTGGAGTGCAGCAGCAGAGTTTTGAACAGAGATGAGGGGAAGAGAGGTGGGAGTGGGGAAGGCCAGCAAGGAGGAGGTTACAATAGTCGAGGCGTGAGATGACTAGGGCATGGATGAGAGTTTTGGCAGAGGAGACAGACAGAAAAGGGCAGATCTTGGCAATGTTGTGGAGGGAGAACCGGCAGGATTTGGCCACGGAGTCAATGTAGGGTTTGAAAGTGAGGCGCAAGTGGAAGATGAAGCCCAAGCTGCGAGCTTGGGAGACAGGGAGGATGGAGACCCCGTCAACGGTAATTGACAGGGAAGAGGGAGAGGAAGGATTGGGAGGGAAGATCAGGAGTTCAGTTTTCACCATGTTCAGTTTGAGTTGGCGTTGAGACATCAAGGTGGAGATATTGGAGAGACAGTTGGTGAGACGAGCTTGGAAGGAGTGGAGAGAGAGAGTTGAGTGTCATCAGCATATAGGTGGTATTGGAAACCGTGGGAGGCAATGAGTTTGCCTAGGGATTGGGTGTAGATAGAGAAAAGGAGTGGGCCAAGGACGGTACATTGGGGAACCTCGACTGAGAGGGGTAGGGAGGAGGAGGGGGAGAAGTTAGGAAGAGATACATTGAAGGAGCAGTCAGAAAGGTAGGAGGAGAACCAGTTGAGGACAGAGTTCCGGAACCCAAGGGAGTGGAGTGATTCAAACAGGAACGAGTGGTCAACAGTGTCGAAGGCAGCAGAGAGATCAAGGAGGACAAGAGTAGAGTAAAGGCGATTGGATTTAGCCACAAGAAGATTGTTGGTGATCTTAGCTAGAGCGGTTTCAGTGGAGTGAAGGGGGTGGAAGTCAGATTGGAGGGGGTCAAGGGAGGAGTTGGCAGAGAGGAGGTCAAGGCAACGGGAGTAGACAAACCCGTTCAAGGAGTTTGGAAGCAAAAGGGAGGAGCGAGACAGGAGGGTAATTAGAGGGTTCAGAGGGATCCAGGGTGGACTTTTTGAGGATGGGGGAGACAGTGGCATGTTTAAAGGCAGAGGGGAAGGAGCCGGTAGAGAGGGAGAGGTTGTTGATGTGCAGGAGGGGAGGGGTGACGGTGGAGGCAATGGAGGTCAGGAGGTGGGAAGGAATGGGGTCCAGGGGGCAAGTGGAGGGGTTGGAGGAGGAGAGCAGGGAGGAGACTTCCTCAAGGGAGGTGGGAGGGAAGGAGGACAGTAGAGAGGTGGGGGGAGGAGGGAGAGAGGGGAAAGTAGTAGGGGGACAGGACTTGGAAGCGATATCCAGGCGGATCTTGTCAATCTTAGAGGTGAAAAGAGGCGGTGAGGGTCCTGGGAACTGGACTCAATGCGGGAGGCATAGTACTGCTGTTTAGCGAGGGAGATAGAATTGAGTGACAAGAGGCAGAATTTGAAGTGGAGGAAGTCGGCGTGGAAGTGGGATTTACGCCAGAGGCGTTAGGAGCCCGGGTGCAGGAGCAGAGATGGCGAATGGTGGGGGTGAGCCAAGGGCAAGTGTTACGGGAGCAAGCCGGGTGGGAGTCGAGGGGGGCAAGGGAGTCGAGGGTGGAGGTGAGAGAGGAGTTGAAGGCGGAGATGGCAGAATCGGGGGAGGAGGAGAAGAGGACTGAGGGGAGGAGAGAGGAAGGAGGCAAAGTCCTGGGGCACGATGGCTTGCAGATCGCAGAAGGGACGGGGAGCTGTGGGAGAGGTTGAAGGAGGCAAGGAAATGGTCAGAGATGGGATGGGGTTCGAAGGAGAGGTCGGAGACACAGCAGTTCTTAGAGAACACAAGATGAAGGGAGTGACCATCAGTGCGGGTGGGGGAGCAAATGCAGAGGTGGAGATTAAAGGAGGAGGCTAAGGAGAGGAAGCGAGCAATGCAAGGCTGATAGGGATATTGAAGTCGCCAAGAATGAGTGTGGGGATGTCATCAGAGAGGAATAGGGTGAGCCAGGCCTCGAACTTGGAGAGAAAGGAGGAGAGGGAACCTGGGGGGGGGGCGGTAGATGACAGCATCACGGAGGTTGAGAGGGGAGTATAGGTG